>JACSYO010001426.1:0-10000 GCA_016806645.1 Ophiodon elongatus
ACATTACCTTTCCTTTAAGTCTATTTTAGATTCATTTCTATTTCGTGCACAAATGCAAATATTTATGTATCTTACATATTACAATAAAAAAAAAAAAAAATACTATTAATATAAAACAAACTGATTGCTAATAACCCGTGTCAGAATAAATAGCCATTTTATTAAAAGATAAGTTTTGAGAAGTACTTTCAAAAAGGCGTCACTGATTCAAACGAGGACCGTAGAAGATGAATAAAAATTTAAAAAAAAAAAAAAAAAGAGCCGTGACGAACCTCCAGGAACTGTTTGAGTCGGATGACGGAGCCCATCTGTCCGCTGCTGGTCACCGCCTCGATCCTGGAGACACGAGAGGCGCGTTGAGCACATCGCAGCAGAAACGTGAACAACACAAGAGAAAGTATTTGAAGTGAGCGAGTACCTCGGGAAGTACTCCTCCTTCAGGAGCAGGATGAGCTTCCAGAACTGGCTCTGGTACTGTTTCATCAACGCGTAGCCACAAACCTGAAGGAGACGCAGAAACACCGTCAACACACTTTCACTGTGACACTCAATGTACTAGTACCACGGAGAAATACTCCTCTACGGGCCTGTATGTATTATCAGTTTTATGTACTTAAAGTAAAAGTAATGACTGATCACTGAAATGTTTTACTTTCTTATCTGATGGTTCAGGTTTATTATTACTGCGACAACATCTACCTCTGAGACGTAGTACAGTAAGAAGTACTACATGTACCTCTGAGGTGTAGTACAGTAAGAAGTACTACATGTACCTCTGAGATGTAGTACAGTATAAAGTTTAACATATGTAGTACAGTATAAAGTACTACATGTACCCCTGAGACGTAGTACAGTAAGAAGTACTACAGGTACCCCTGAGACGTAGTACAGTAAGAAGTACTACATGTACCCCTGAGCTGTAGTACAGTAAGAAGTACTACAGGTACCCCTGAGACGTAGTAAAGTAAGAAGTACAACATGTACCTCTGAGATGTAGTACGTTGTTTTGTGTTTTTGTGGGTGTGTTGGTGGGTGTGGGTTGTGGTGTGTAGTAAGAAGTACTACAGGTACCCCTGAGACGTAGTAGTGGTTGTTTGGTGTGTCAGTAAGAAGTACTACAGGTACCCCTGAGACGTAGTACAGTAAGAAGTACTACAGGTACCCCTGAGACGTAGTACAGTAAGAAGTACTACAGGTACCCCTGAGCTGTAGTACAGTAAGAAGTACTACAGGTACCCCTGAGACGTAGCACAGTAAGAAGTACTACAGGTACCCCTGAGCTGTAGTACAGTAAGAAGTACTACAGGTACCCCTGAGCTGTAGTACAGTAAGAAGTACTACAGGTACCCCTGAGCTGTAGTACAGTAAGAAGTACTACTCGCCTCCAGGAAGTCGAACAGCAGCGTGGCCGTGATGTCGGCGAGCGGCTCCATGTTGAGCATCTGAGCGATCCAGCGCCAGCCGTGGTTCAGACCGTGAGGCGCCGGCTGGAGACGCAGCACAGGGTTAGAGACGCTGGGAGGTATTCAGTGAGTATTAGTACAACGGGGGGGGGGGGGAGAGGGAGGAGGAGGGGGGGTCTTACCCCCTGCTTGGAGCCGTAGGGCCACCTCAGCTGGATGATGGCGGCGTAGAGACGGATCATCCCCGACATCCGCTTCAGGAAACTGTCCTGACCTTCGACCCCGGAGTCGTCCACGCGGTAACCAAGAATCCTGAGGATTAAAAAGGTTATTTTTTATATATTTTTTTGTTTGTATTTCTTTTTTTCTTATAATATTTTTTTGTATTATTTTATTTTTTACTTTATTATTGTCTGAAAAAAAACTTATTTTTGTATCTTTGTATAATGGTAATATATATAAATGAAAACAAATTTAAGTGAAATGTATTTTTTTCTTCCTGTTTTTATTTATTTTTATTAGTATTATTATTTTTCCCTTTGAATGTTTTTTATTATAACAATTATTTTATTAGTTATTATTATTTATTTTTTTATTATTGTCTGACAAACCTAACTTTTGTGTTTATGTATAATGTTAATATATCTAAATGAATACAAATTTAAGGGACAAAAAAAGTTATTTTGTTCCCTGTTTATATTTATTTATTATAGTATTAATATTTTTTCCTTTGAATGTTTTTTATTATTATTAATTTTTTTACTTTATTATTATCTGACAAACCTAATTTTTGTATCTATGTATAATGTTAATATATGTAAATGAATAAAAACTGACAAAAAATGTTCTTCCCGTTTGTATTTCTTTTTATATTAGTATTATTATTTTCCCCTTTGAATGTTTTTTAATTATTATTATTTTTTAATTATTTTATTTTTGACTTTATTACTGTCCGAAAACAACTTTTTTTTTATCTATGTATAATGTTAATATATGTAAATGAATAAAAACTTAATTGACAAAAAAAGTATATATATTACTTTATTCCTGTTTTTATTTATTTTTATTATTATTTTTCCCTTTGAATGTTTTTTTTATTATAATTTTTTTACTTTATTATTGTCTGACAAACGTAACTTTTGTATCTATGTATAATGTTAGTATATGTAAATGAATAAAAACTTAATTGACAAAAAAAGTATATATATTATTTTATTCCTGTTTTTATTTATTTCTATTATTATTTTTCCCTTTGAATGTTTTTTTTATTATAATTTTTTTACTTTATTATTGTCTGACAAACGTAACTTTTGTATCTATGTATAATGTTAATATATGTAAATGAATAAAAACTTAAGTGACAAAAAAAAAAAAGGTTATTTGTGATCAATCAGAACAATAACTTGAGCGGGGGTAAGGTGGGGGGGTAAGGGGAGTGGAGGTGGGTGGGGAGGAGGGTAGCGGGTTGGGGGGGTGGGAGGCTGACCTCTGGTAATCCTCCACCGTCGTGCCGTCCTTCATCGGCGGGTAGTGCGGCACCGCGTACGGACACTTCTTGTGCAGGTGGGCGAGGATGAGCTCGCCGACTCGAGGGTGCAGCTCCCAGACGCCGGACGCCACCACGGCGATCGGGAACGCGGCTTCGTGGTGAGACGCCACCTCCTCCTCTCCTTGTTTCTATAGCGAGGAGAGAAAAATAAATAATATAAATATATATATATATAATCCCAGAAAGGAGTCGCGTCGTCATGTGGTTTGTTGTGGGTTTCGTGTATTAATACACAACTTTCTACACTAAATACTACGGAAACAAGCTCGCAGACAAATAAAATCAGGACTCCTGGTTTTAGGAGTAGAAGTACTAAAATCTTTAACTTAACTAGAAGTAGCAATACCAGTGTACAAATACTCCAAACTCTATTAAATAAATATATAATAAATTATATATATTTTTATTTTTTACAGTTTTTTAATATATAATAAATTATATATATTTTTTACAGTATATTAATATATAATAAATTATATATATATATATATATATATATATATATATATATATATATATTTTGTTTTTACAGTATATTAATATATAATAAATTGTATTATTTTTTTTACAGTATATAAATATATATATTTTATTTATTTAAATTTGTTTGCCTTTTCAACAAATGTAAAAGTGACTGACCAAATAAAAATGACGAAAAAAAAAGAAATGTAAACAAGCAAAAGTGGATTTAAGATGAATTTTAGGAGATTAAGACTTTTTTCTTTGATAAAACATGTAAAACAAACTCACCACGAACTTCTCGGCCAGCTTGAAGCTGACGAAGTCGAGGCCCTGCGGATGCTGGGAGGTGGAGATGTTGCGGCCGCCCGACACCACCGCGCGGCCCGACAGCAGCTTGTCGATCCGGTCGAAGATCTCTCGGAGCTGCGAGCCGGAGTTGCTGGAGATCTGACTGACGGGGATGCTGGCGGCCTTCTGCAGCTCCAGCTTCAGCTTCTTGGCCTTCAGACCCAGAGAAGACACATCGAACCCGTCAGCACAGAGCTCTGCTCGCGGGTCAAACCATTAATAATCTGTCTATAATCTGTCCGTTTCAGAGAATCGAGTTCTGGGAAAGTCGGAGTCAAATTTTTGGTCGGATTAAAATCATCTTTTTCTTCGATTATTCAGCTCTGATTTCTATTTAAAAGTGCACCTACTTCAGAATTCTTACATCTTATTCATAAACTAAAACAGTAAAGCTGAATTTGTGTCGCTCCGAATTTGTATCTTCTTTATTTATTTTTTTATTTGTGAAGCTTTTGCGCTGCATTTTTGTATTTGAAAAGATGCCAAATAAATAAAATATTATATTATATAGTATAGTTTCCACAAGAAAAGAAACATGAAGAACTAACAGATAGAAGCCACTAGTGGTTCAACGGATCATAAGACTGGGATCAGAGTCACGGATCGGATCAGAACTAAAGACAAAAAAAAAAAAATCATGTTTCTTTTGTCGCCGATATTAATTGATGATCCATAATAACACAGATCCTTTTGCTGTTTGGTTATAGCAGCTGGTCAACAAGGATCCAGACTTATTACCCCAAAAGATTATCGTCTAGACCGCTCAGAAGTCAGTAAACAATCAAAAATACTAAATGTTATTATTTAACTTTGTTATAATAATAATTCATAGAGGGGTTATTTTTCTCATTAAAAAAAACTCACAATTCAAATGATTATAAAATAAGGTCTCTCCTTCGGTCTCTCACACACACACACACACGCCCTCTCTCACACACACACACACACACGCCCTCTTTCACACACACACACACACACACACACACTCCCTCTCTCACACACACACACACACACTCCCTCTCTCACACACACACACTCTCCCCCTCTCTCACACACATGCACACTCTCCCCCTCTCCACCATCTGCACTCTCCTCTCTCTCACACACCTACTCTCACCTCTCTATACACACACACCACCTCCCTCACCACCACTCTGCCTCTCTCTCCCACACCACTCTCTCCCTCACACACACACACACCTGGGCGTCTTTAGCTGCGTTGAGCTGCTCGAAGGACAGCGCACAGCGAGCGGCCGACTCCTGCAGCTCCTTGAACCATTTCAGCGTCCCGTCTTCAGCGCTGTTCTGCAGACCTGTTGGAGGACGGGTTTAAAACACCTGAAAGCTGCTCTCAAAGAGACATCTACATATTAAATACACACACACACACACAGAGATAGATAGATATACACACACACACACAGTGAATGCTCCCTCACCTTTCCTCTTGGCCTTCTCTTTGGCCGACTCCGCCGCCTTCTTCTGCGCCTCCTGCTGCGCCTGCAGCTCCTCCTGCTTCCTGCGCTGCTGCTCCTCTTCCTCGTCCCTCTTCTTCTTGTCCTGGGCCTTGGCGACCTCCTCCTGCAGCAGCCGGATCAGAGCCTCTCTGCATTGAGACTCAGCCAGGCATCTGGTCATATCCTCCAGCTGGGAGGCTCAGCCTGGCTCCACTGCAGCCTGGCTCAGGTCTGTAAGTATCCTCAAAGTCACACAACAAATTAGTATTAAAACTGAATGAAATACTTGCATTTACAGCAAACTTTAACATTCCAGATATCTTGTGCATCATTTAAAAACACGTTCTCCCTTTGGAGGAGTTGAGATTGTTCAGATACTTTCTTTAAAGTATAAATACTTCGACTGCACACAAAGATTTCTTTTAAAACTACCATTTTGTACATGAAACCTTCACTTGGACGTCAGAGACACTTTAACAATTAGTCACTTATTATTATTATTTATTTATTTATTTATTTATTAGCTTCTCAAATGTGAGTATTTGACGCTTTTCTCTGTTTTATAATTTAAATATCTGTGGATATGAGAACAATTTGAAGACGTCGTCTTTCCCACATTTTTTAGACAAAAAGGATTGATAGAAAAATAAAAACATAAGTAAGAAATAAGTCTGACGGATCAAACCTGAGCAAAGAAAACTGTGACGGACTTTGGGTGATAATATGTCTGATAAGCCTCATTTCCTCTCCTAAATAAGTTTGTTTACGACCCGTCCGATCGTTTCTAGGCTGAAAACCGGTTTCCTATCGATCCCCCGACACGTTGTAATAAACTGAGATCATGATCACTGACCTCCGCCGTCTTCCGCACCACCTCCGACAGCTGGGAGCACAGCTGGTTCCCGCGGGTGCAGTAGGAGCTGAGGCTGGCGGGCGGGAGCTCCGTCCTGGTCTGGGTGGAGGGCTCCAGCAGCTGGTTGAGCTGCAGGATCTCCTCCTGGATGGTGTTGAGGTTACGCAGACGCTCGCGGCCGTCCGACTGCCGCTGACGCTCGTGCTCCGCCTCCCGCAGGCGCTGCTGCTCCGCCTCCCGCAGGCGCAGGTTGATTATCTGACGGCGGGGACGGAAAATGTGTTTATACCGTAAAAAAAAAAAAAAGAAAAGAAGAAGAGTTCAGGTGCATCACATCAGGTGAGCGCAGGAGGAGGTGGCTGAATAAAGTCACGTGGCTCGTGTAGTTGGAAGAAGAAGAAACCGAGGTGACCCCCGAATAGAGGCAGAGGGGCTGTTCTTTTCAAGGGATTTAAGGATAAGATATAATATTATTATTCTATTTTTGTATATATTGTTCTTTTCTTATGTAAAAAATTGTTTCTTCATATGTAAAAATGCTGCTGTACCGAAAAAATTTCCCCTTGCTGGATTAATAAAGTATTTATCTATCTATCTATCTACTAGTAACTTTATCTCCACCACTCGTAGGAGACACTGCCCTCTGGTGGCCTGAGCTGTGCACTACATCACACAGCGCTACAGACAGCGACGTCTGCATTGGACAGTGAAGTGAAGGCAAAAGAGGTTTATGAAGCTCATTCTCAATAACGAACTGGTCGATATTCCAGGGTTACGATAACTATGACAAGCGTACACCAGCTTTTTTGATGCATGTCCCAAATAAATCACACTGAAAAATTTCTAGTTTGTTCCCGATTGATTCTGCTGGCTTGGTGGAGGATGTGGAGTCTGTTGTGGTAGGGGATTCTACTCTGGACACGTGAAGTCATGAGGCAATGGTGGAGTTCCTCTGGAAGCTAGTGAGAATCATGCAGGCATGGTGGGAGTTCCTCTATGAACTAAGTGAAGTCTCATGTGACCGTGGTGGAGTTCCTCTATAAGGCTAACGTGAAGTCATGTGACCGTGGTGGAGACCTCACACGGGCTAACATGAGATAGCATAGTGGCCGTGGTGGGTTCCTCTATGACTAACGTGAGATCATGTGACCGTGGTGGAGATTCCTCCTGCAGGCCAAGTGAGTCATGTGACCGTGGTGGAGTTCAGGCTAGTAGAAGTCAGGCCGTGTGGTGGAGTTCCTCCCATGGAGCCGCGTGAGGTCATCGCGGCCGTGGTGGAGTTCCTCTATAGACTAAGTGAAGATCATGTGACGCCGTGGTGGAGTTCTCTCATAGACTAACGTGAAGTCAGCGTGACGTGGTGGAGTTCCTCACCAGGCTAACGTAAGTCATGTGACGTGGTGGAGATTCATCCTCTTAGTGAAATCACGCCATGGCCGTGGTGAGATTCCTCTATGAGCTAGTGAGGTCATGTGACCGTGGTGGAGTTCCTCTATAGACTAACGTGAGGTCATGTGACCGTGGTGGAGTTCCTCTATAGACTAACGTGAGGTCATGTGACCGTGGTGGAGTTCCTCTATAGACTAACACCAAGTCATTCATGTTAGTCTATATGTTAGTCGGCGTTCGCACCTTCATCCGGTGCCGCTGCTCCTCCTTCAGCTTCTCCTGACGCCCGATGCTCTCCTTGGTTCTGCGGGACAGAAAAGAGGAGAACCCGGGAACATGAATAACATTTCAGACGCCGGTCGAGACGCCGTGGGGGGGAAACTCTCGCTCTTACTCTCGGTCCATCATGTCCCTCATGCTCTGGAACTCCTGCCTCTGCTTCAGCTCCATGAACTCCTCGAAGCGTTTCAGCTGCTCCGACTCGGAGCTCGCCACCACGGCCACGAGCCTCTCGTGCACCTCCTGCCGCCGCTTCAGCGCCATCTGAGCCGACAAGAGTCAAGAGGTCAACCGGGTGAGACATCAGGACCGGGGCAGAAGAAACGATCCCGAAAAAACGTAGGACATAAGAGGCCGTTTTTTAAAAAGAAGCTTACGGTAACAAAAGTCTAAAGAGTCCAACATTATATATGAATCAATATACTGAAACATGAAAGATTACGCACAAAAAACTATGCTAACCATTTGAAATGATTAAGAAATAAAGAAAGAAATATTGATAAAAACTAGTGTACAATAAAACTACTTTAAAAATAATTATACATAGGAAAAAAAAGTATAGTACAATATTTATTTAAATAATGAGTGTATATATGTATATATATATATACATACACACACACACACACACACACACACACACACATATATATATAAATATAAATAAATATATATAAATATATATATATATATATATATATATATATATATATATATATATATATATACATACATATATACATAAAATAATAAAATATTTATATATAGATTAATATTTTTACCATTAACCATTTGAAATGATTAAGAAATAAAGAAAGAAATATTGATAAAAACTAGTGTACAATAAAACTAATTTAAAAATAATTATACATAGGAAAAAAAAGTATTTAAATAAAAAAGGTTTGAAAGTTTTTTTCCAAAAGATAAAAACGCATCGTTTGCGTTTGTTTTCAACGTAAACATTCTTACTAATCCTCTTCATCATTAACAGAATATTAGAGTTCTTCAAACGACTTGTTTTTTCTGAACGACTTCTCCAAAATAAATAAATCTTCATGAATAATAATTTAAAAAAAAAAAACGGAGAAAATCCGTAAAACGTTTGGTTTTAGTTTTCTGTTGATGGACGAATGAAGACGAAGACGTTCTTATACAAACACCGTTTTATGTCTGTGTCCTTTATGCCGTTGTGTTAAAAACCCTCTTTGACCCGTTAATCCGTCGTTAAATGTTTAACTTTATGGGATCGTGAAGAAACCGCCGTGTCTGACCTTGGCCTTCTCTCGTTGTTCCTCCTCAAATTTGATGATGCGCCCGGCCGTCTCCATGGCTTTGGGCGACAGCAGGGAAATGACCGGCGGCGACGCGGGCCTGTGAACCCCGCTGACGTCTTCCTCCGGATCTTCATCCTTCGCCTCGTCACCGACAGCCTGCGGCGCGTTGAGAGAAGACGACAGTCAGAAATACAGAAAGTAATAAAAACTAATTATACGGAAGAAAGCACAAGATCCAGTTAAATATTCCCTTTAAAAAAGAAGCAACGTGCAGGTTTTTGACAGTTTTTTTCCCATCTTAAATGGAATTAAATTGTCTGTTTTGTCTTTTAATTCTAACTTTACATTAAATGACTGACTTTTAGTTTGCGTGTCATGTCCTTGCAAACCCAAAATGATGTGAAAAGTGATTTGATGACTTCCTGAAAAATCAATCACAATCCAATTTTTCCTCCAGGTTTCAAATGCATAAAATAAAATACTGAAAAGAGAAAACCCCTTGGCAAATCACACACAAGAAACACATCAGAAACCCATCAGAAACCCGCGTGCTTCACACACACACACACACACACGCACGCACATGCACGCACACGCACACACACACACAAACACATAACCACAGGAAAGGTCTACAGGACCACGGGACTCGCCTGCTCTCGCTCGGCGCTCAGAGACGGGGCCGCGGACAGAGACGGGGCCGCGGACAGAGACGGGGCCGCGGACAGAGACGGGGCCGCGGACAGAGACGGGGCCGCGGACGGCGCCCCGTGCCGGGCGTTGAGGTCGGACACGGACCCGGTGGTGGAGGCCGAGGCCGAGTGCTCGTCGAAGAGGCCGGGGCTGGAGCCCCCGGAGCTGGAGCTCAGGAAGCAGGACCTCTGCCGGGGCAGAGAGCCGAGGCGCTCCAGGACGACCCCGGAGCGAGAGGACAGGCTCAGGGCCTCTTTGCAGCCGGCCAAAATATCCTGAAGGAAACATGAAAA
>JACSYO010001426.1:12500-23988 GCA_016806645.1 Ophiodon elongatus
CAACGTTAAAAAAAAAAACACCCACGGGCGTCGTGACGCACCTCCTCCTTGCTCCGCTGCAGCTGACTCTGCTCCGTCTGGGCTCGGCTCAGCTGGCTCTGCAGGTCCACGGCTTTCGACTGAGACGCTCTCTCTTTGGTCAAAACCCTCTGCATGCTGTCGTCCACCTGCGGGAAGGAAAACCTGCTGAGTTCAAGTTTCCCTCACCACGTATAAAGTAACAAAACACGCCTTTCCTGATATCCTGAACAGCATCGCAGAGTAAGCTAATTAAATATTATATTTAAGTTTATAGAGATATATAGCTTATAAATAGAATTATTTATAATTATTCTACTTTTAGACGTGTTTCTATCACACTTTGATCTGCAGCTCTTGTATGAAAGTTGCGAAAAAAAGTTATTTGAAGATCAAAAGAGAAGGAAAAATCCAGACTTTAATTCCCGTGTGTTTGAGTCAAGCTTCTCGGGAACTTGAGGAATCCCTCTCGGCTGTGACGTTGTCTGTCATTACTCTTATATTAACCGCTTCATCCAACACCAGCTCAGACAGCCGGCCCCAAATTTGCCTTCAGTGTCCGAATTTTTACCTCCACAACTCTCACTAAAACGTAATTTCAGGCTTTAACTGCACTGAAGAACTAGAAGCGGCATGGAGGAGAACGAGCACACGGTGACAAGAGTCCAAACTTGTGTAAAGCATCAAACACTAAAGTCAGCATTAAAGTCCTGTGACGTTTTGTTCCGTGGACGCCGGAGGACACGGTGAAAGAAGTGACTGAACAGAAGGTCCCGACCTGTCTCTGTGCGTCGTCCAGACTTTGTTGCAGCTGTCTGGACACGACGCTGCACTCGCGCGTCTTCTCCTCCAGCTGCTGCTGAAGGCTGCGGATCGTGGCCTCCTTAGATGGGAGAGCCTGAGACATCCCTTTGTTCTCCACCCTCATGTCCTCCAGCCTCCTGCAACAAACAACACAAACATATACAGCTGCGGTTCGGACGAATGTATAGAAACTGTGTTTTGTGTTGTCCGCGTTCATTGGAGCCCCAAAATGTGTGTATTGTTCTTCAAAGATAGTTCTGTAAGCGCGGCTGGATTAAAGTGTTTCCTCTGGGCTTCACCGACAAAGAGAAACTCTAACTACGCAAAACAACAGCAAAGACATGACGATACTGCAAAGAGACGCAAAACAACTATGAAAAGGGGCAAAACAATCAAAGATAGAAACATTTGTAGAAAAAAGACCAAAACAACTACAAAAAGATCAAAACAACTACAGTGACAAAGAGTTTACAAAGCGACTCACAACGACTACGAAAATGGGGAACACAAACGCAAAGAGACACAAAATGACTACAAAGAAACGCAAAGCTGCAACAAAGAGACGCAAAATTATGACCAAAACAACTACAAAGAGAGTAAAAATGACCACAAAGAGAGACAAAACAACAAAAAGAGACGGAAAGCAGCGACAAAAAGAAGCAAAACAACTACAAAGAGACACAAAGAAACTAAAAGCAGCGACAAATAGATGCAAAACAACTACAAAGACACTGAAAATGACCACAAAGAGACTAAAAGCAGCGACAAAAAAAAGCAAAACAACTACAAAGAGACACAAAGAGACTACAAAGAGACTACAAAGAGACTACAAAGAGACACAAAGAAACTACAAAGAGACACAAAGAAACTACAAAGAGACACAAAGAGACTACAAGAGACTACAAAGAGACACAAAGAGACTACAAAGAGACACAAAGAGACTACAAAGAGACACAAAGAGACTACAAAGAGACTCAAAGAGACTACAAAGAGACACAAAGAGACTACAAAGAGACACAAAGAGACACAAAGAGACTACAAAGAGACTACAAAGAGACACAAAGAGACTACAAAGAGACACAAAGAGACACAAAGAGACTACAAAGAGACACAAAGAGACTACAAAGAGACTGCAAGCAGCGACAAATACATGCAAAACAACTACAAAGAGACTTAAAATGACTACAAAGAGACACAAGACAACAGAAAGAGGCTAAACAACTGTAGTCTGTGTGTCTTGCTCCGATGTAGGAGAGAGAGGTGGTCCGGCCTTTTGTCTCTAAGTGTCTGTACCTCTCTAAGTTGTGTATTTTCTCCTTGAGGACGTTGTTCTCCTCCTGCAGCAGCAGGTTCCTCTGCTGGAACGTCTCCAGCTGAGTGCCTTGCTGTTCCACCTGTGAAGCAACACGTTTCCTCATCGGTTAGGATAGAAATCCAGCGATTATTCACTTATACACAAAAAAAAAAGAAGAGAAAAATACAGAAGTTTCCCTTTAAGAAGCTCCATAACTCTCCAGACTTTAGTTTAAAACCTTTGATTTCAACAAACTAACAAAGTAAAACCTTTGTGATCGCTTCTATTTTTTCCCCCTCCCAACTTCCAAAGCTACAAGGAGCCTCCCGGGCAGCTTCAGTACCTTGTGTCTGACCTCAGCGAGGGCCGAGTTGTGCTCCGCGTTCCTCCTCTCGTGGGCGTCGGCCTCCTGCTGGGCGGCCCGGAGCTGCTGCTCCGTCCTCCTCAGCCGGTCGGGCAGCGCCTCCAGCTCCCGCAGCCGGCCCAGCAGCTCCCTCCTCACCTGCTCCGCCTCCCTCTGCAGGCTCAGCGCCGCCTCCCGCGCCTCCTTCTGCGTCTCCTCCAGCTGCAGGCGGCTCTCCTCCGACTCCAGGCGGACCTGCTGGACCTGGGCGGAGGACCGAGACGTCACCACCGACGCAGCAAACACATCTTTGTAGAAACCGGTGTGTCTTTACATCCACTTTGCCATCACACAGCAGTGGAAGAAGTATTCAGATCCTGTACTGCAGTAAAAGTACTCAATACCACGCTGTAAAAAAATACTCCACTACACAGAAAAGTACTGCAGACTGTTATCAGAGCTGTGTCACAGTAAAACTTGAGTAAAAGTGCTAATACCACACTGTGGAGCTACTCTGTTGGAAGTAAAAATCCTGCATTTAAAAGCATATTTATGTAAAAGTATATTTGTAAAACCACACAATGTACTTTAAACCACCCAAATATAGCACCTTTGTTTGTTGTTGGCTACATCTGCACTACTGTTTCGTTTTTTTAGTTAATTTAATTTAATTTAATATTATTATTATTATATTCTATTTGTGGTATATATTGTGCATTTTTCTTATTTTCTTCTTATTATTATTATATTCTATTTTTGTATATATTGTTCTTTTCTTATGTAAAAATTGTTCTTTCTTATGTAAAAAATTCTGCTGTACCAAAAGAATTTCCCCTTGCGGGATTAATAAAAAATGTATCTATCTATCTATCTATCTATCTATCTATCTATCTATCTATCTATCTATCTATCTTAAGTATGTCAAGTAAAATTATTGATGGTGCAGTAAAATGTTCCCTGACAGTGTTTTACTATCTGATGTTTCTGGATCAATATTACTGCTGCATCAACGCGTGTTATGAGGCTTTTTAAAGAGTTTTTTGATCTAAAGAAGAAGGAGGATTTTCTCAACACGTAAAGGAAACAGGAAACATCAACACGTCTGGAGATACGAGGTTTTACGTGGACAGGAAGGGGGTGAAGATGTGACTCTACCTTCTTCTTGTATTTCTCCACCAGGCTCTCGAGCTTTTTGATCGAGGATTTCAGCCGCCGGGCTTCAGACTGCAGATCGCGGAGCTTCTCCTCCGAGGACGTCACCTGACCCTGAAGAGGATGTAGGTTTTAGATAAATGTAAACACATTTCCTTTGGTGATCAAATCAGATGAAACATTAGAGGAAGAAGAAGAAGAAGGAGAAGAAGAAGGAGAAGAAGAAGAAGAAGAAGAAGAAGAAGAAGAAGAAGAAGAAGATGAAGAAGGAGAAGGAGAAGATGAAGAAGAAGAAGATGAAGAAGGAGAAGAAGGAGAAGAAGAAGAAGAAGAAGAAGATGAAGAAGAAGAAGAAGAAGAAGAAGAAGATGAAGAAGAAGAAGAAGAAGAAGAAGATGAAGAAGAAGAAGAAGAAGAAGGAGAAGAAGAAGGAGAAGATGAAGAAGGAGAAGAAGAAGAAGAAGAAGAAGGAGAAGATGAAGAAGGAGATGATGAAGGAGAAGAAGAAGATGAAGTGGAAGAAGAAGAAGAAGAAGATGAAGAAGGAGATGATGAAGGAGAAGAAGAAGATGAAGAAGGAGAAGAAGAAGGAGAAGAAGAAGAAGAAGAAGGAGAAGAAGAAGAAGAAGAAGAAGAAGAAGAAGAAGAAGAAGAAGAAGAAGAATTGTTTAAACAATATTGATTTTTCTCAGTTGATCTTAACTGAACATATACTCTGTTTCTTCCCTTTTTCTTCCCGTTAAAGTATTTTTTGGGGAGTTTTTCCTGAACCGATGAGAGGTCCCGGGACAGAGGATGTCGTATGTGTACAGATCGTAAAGCCCTCTGAGGCTAATTTGTAATTTGTGATTTTGGGCTATACAAAACACATTGAATTGAATTATACAGGTATTTGTGAAGCAAACTTCCAAAACCTTTCCAAAACTCTCCGGGTTTATCTATGTAAAAAAACTTCTCCACCACTTGAAATAGCTATTCTCAAATTAAATAACTTCTCCAGGTTTTCCATGACTGTACGAACCCGTCTCTGTTTCACACGGATTCGTGGAACCGATTTGAATAACCTTTTTTAATGTTACCCTGAGTCTTTGGTTGTCCAGCCTCGCGGAGGCGTTTTCGGCGCCGAGCCGATGGAGACGATCCCGGAGCTCCTCCCTCTCCGCCCGACTCCTCTCCTCCGCTGACTGCAGCTGAGCGTTCAGCTCCGTCACCTGCCTGCGACAGAAGCAGCGACGTAAAGCTCGAGTTACGACGTCGTCACAGTGCCTACAACTACATCTTTCCCAAATTCGTAAAAATATATCTTCATGTCACTTCTCTGGACTGCGAAACTGCAAACGTGTCAAATAAGATGACATCGAAAAATGTTTCTTTATACATTTTATTCTGAAAAGACTTAGTAAGTTACAGCATTTATCAACTGACTTGAGTTAACCAGAAGAAAATTTAATTAGTGCTTTTTATTTGAATCACATTTTTATAACGTTGTAATAAACTGCCGCAGAAGCAGCATCATAAATAACAAAATGCCTCCTAAGATAAGTAAACTGTGAGGATGTTTTTGGGCTCTGCACATCGTGATGTTTCAGAGAGACGGAGTAAAGTTCGTCTCACGTTCACTCACAGTTTGAGAGCAGACATGTCCTCTTCCATCTGGCCTCTGGCCGCTGCCTCTGTAGAGAGGCGGAGGCACCAGTCGCTGGATGTGGACAGAGCCTGAGCCAACTGGGACTCCTGGAAGAGAGTAGACAACGCTCTCATCATTATTTATTATTATTTCACACCGTTTACGAGACTTCTGAAGAAAAGAGGTGAGAGCTACGAGACAAGATTCACAGAAAAGTCAAACTCAACAAGTGAGAAAATGTTAATTCCACAAAACATGTATGTAACATATCCTACTGTATGTAACATATTCTACTATATGTAACATATCCTACTGTATGTAACATATTCTACTGTATGTAACATATCCTACTGTATGTATCATATCCTACTGTATGTATCATATCCTAGTATATGTAACATATCCTACTGTATGTAACATATCCTACTGTATGTAACATATCCTACTGTATGTATCATATCCTAGTATATGTAACATATCCTACTGTATGTAACATATCCTACTGTATGTAACATATCCTACTATATGTATCATATCCTACTGTATGTATCATATCCTAGTATATGTAACATATCCTACTATATGTAACATATCCTAGTATATGTAACATATCCTACTATATGTATCATATCCTAGTATATGTATCATATCCTACTATATGTAACATATCCTACTATATGTAACATATCCTAGTATATGTAACATATCCTACTATATGTATCATATCCTACTGTATGTAACATATCCTAGTATATGTAACATATCCTACTATATGTATCATATCCTACTATATGTATCATATCCTACTATATGTAACATATCCTACTGTATGTAACATATCCTACTGTATGTAACATATCCTACTGTATTCATGTATCAGTAGAGTAAGTTAACAGTTTTAAGTTCCTGTGAATCAGCATCACAAACATGTACTTTGAGTACAGGACTCATCTCTGGCCATCACACATGTTTCAGACATCGTGGTGAGGACCTGAGGTACTTCTGAATACTGACCTTCTCCTGCAGTTTTGCCGCGAGCTGCCTGGCGGACTCTTCGGCTCGCTCGGCCCGCTGGGTCAGCAGGGCCAGCGCCTCCTGGTCTTGCCGCCCCTCCTCTTCCTCCTCTTCCTCCCTGCGCTGCCTCAGACTCTGCAGCTCCTCCTGCAGAGTCTGCAGCTCCTGCTGCTGCTGCTCGTGGCTCTGCTGCATCCTCTGCTCCACGGAGAAGGACACGGACATCCACACCTCCAGGTTTCAATGGCGAAATGTAACCAAGTACATTTACAGAAGTACTGTACAAATTTGAGGTACTTGTACTTTACTTGAGCATTGTTTTTTCATGCCACTTTATACTTTATACAGTACATTTCAGCGGTAAAGATTCTACTTATTACTTCAGCTCAGGTTACTTTACAAATCAAGATTTTTGCACAAAAAAACATACATAGAGCTTCTAAAATGGGATTTGCGAAAATTTAATTATCCAATAGTTTATATAAGTACGACTGAAACGATGAGTCAATTTACTTATTTATTATTTATTTAATAGTTTAAGTGATTCTTCACTAAAAGACTTAGTAAGTTACAGCATTTAACACCTGACTTGAATTAACCAGAACAAAATGTAATGGTGCTTTTTATTGGAATCACATTTTTATAATGTTGTTTGAAAAAAAAGGTAATTATTATTACATACATTTTCTCTCAACTAGATAATAAACTGCTGCAGAAGCAGCATTATCAATAAAAAATGCCTCCAAAATAAGTAAAATGTGAAAATATTTTTGTGCTTTTCACATCATGATGTTTTTGTATTTTGTTAATAGTTTAAGTCATTTTTCGTGCAAAAGTAACAAAATAATTTATGGTTTCGGATTAAAAAAATGTGATTTTGTGTTTATTTTTACTTTTAGTACATTTTCCTGATTATACATACTTTCAATGAAGAAATATGTTCAACGCAGGACTTTTACTTTTACTGTGTGGTAATAGTTTTAAAGATAATAAAGTTATTTGCTGCTTTAACTCGTCTGAAAGGGATGAAAAGCCTGTTTCAGATACAATAGCAAGAACATGCAGAACTTCATTAGCTCCTTTATTACTCAGTTGGTGCAATCCTGCTGCGTAGAGGGTTAAAATAATAATGTATGTTATAGTTCCTTATAACCGTCACTTTGCCAATATGTTGCTTCGTATTCTACTTCCAGGATTATCTGTAAAGAATTGATGGAAGGAGTTAATTTAGTCCTTTCATTTTGCACATTCCTGCACAAAACTGAGCAGCACTTTCATTTTAAATAAAAATAATTAATGCACATATTTTCTCATAATATTTTTATTGTAAATCTTTACTATTTTATTTACATTTCTTGACCGTTGCATTACTTGCTTTTATCTTTTATTTTCTCTTCATATGTTTTTCGTTACGCACCAGAAGATCAAGGCAAACTCCTCGTTTGTGTAAACCTGCTTCTGATCTGCTGCAGCTGTTTCAGAGCCTCCTTTCAAGACTACAGGGAAACGAGTGTTTTTCAGTATAAAAGTGTAAAATTGTCCACAGATGAAAACGACCGGTCCACATCTGACGGTTCGAGCGTGCGTTTCATCGTATTCTACGTTACATTACGTTCACAGACCTGAATCTGAGCGGCCAGGTGGACTTTTTCTGCTTCTGTTCTGTTCAGCTCAGATTCCAGATGGTCGCGGGTCGACTGCAGGACTCTTGAAAGCTCCTCCGTCGTCTTCACGTTGTCCTGCCGTGAAAGAGAGAAGCAGAAGGTTGGGGGGGGGGTTCTATTTGTGAACACATGAACCTTAAAAGCTATGTTTGGAGGAAAATTACAGCAAGGTAAAGAAAATATTCTAAATATAGCATACACTTAAAACTGTTATTGATTCTTCTAGTTGTCTAAAATACGTCCACAGCAGCACATTGCTTTGCTCCGTCTACTGTAGTAAAACACTGACTCTGGAGAAGATCCTCACTGTGACAGATATCGACCTTTATTCCCCCCCCTCCCTCCGAGCTACGACAGAATACAACCCTGTGTAAATGCTTTTCGTGAACCGGTGCAGCAGCAGCACGAATCTGATGGTAAGTTTCAAACCTTTTCGAAGTCCAGATGCACCGCGAGCTTCGAGGCCTCTTTCTCCTTGCAGGTGAGTTTAGCTGAGAGTCGCTGGAAGAGGAGAAGAAAAAAACAAGAAGCTTCTCCTCAGGTGGCTGACGATGATAACGTGCCTCACATGACCGGACGATAATTACTCACAATGTTCTCTGCTTCACTGTCAGTCAATCTCTTCTTCAAGGCGTCTTTCTGTTCCGACCACACCAACGATCCTCTCTGAGGAAATACAACACAGCATGCAAATGACAGTCGGAAGAGAATTATTGACATTTGCTTCTCCTTGATTTGTTTCTTCTGCGTCCTGTACCTCGTATTCACTCCACTCTCTGAGGAGCTCTCGAAGGCTCTGATTCGTGCTGTCAAACATCTCGATCTTCTCCAGCAGCAACTCCTGCTGCCGTCCCAGTGACGCTGCGGGCAACTTTGACAGCCGCTTGTCCTAAAACATAAAAAATAAAAAATAAATAATAAAAACTTGATTATGGACAGCAAAAAGAAGCCCTCCTCCATTCATCCATCCCAGCTCCAGATTTACCTTCGCAAGGCTGTCCACGGTTTCCTTCAGAGCTGTCAGCTGATTAGCGACTGCTACGCCATCGATTTCTGCTTCTACGAGCGCCCTCAGAAGCACGTCTGTCTCTCTGTGTTGACCCCGAGGATCCGACCTGTAAGCAAATAAGATACGATACGATACGATAAGATAAGAAACACCTGAAACTGACAATCGTGTGGTTGCTTGGCAACAAACACACACAAAAATGCCTTTTGTGTTCTCTAATCATGAGGCAGCACAGAGCGACAGGGAGGAAGTCAATAAATGTCTTTTTAAATGAACCAGGAAAGACAAAGGCAATTTCCTGAAGAAAAAAAACAGAGTATATTATATTATATTATATTATATTATCTGAAATTGGGAAATAAACAGCTTGTTATAAATGTTTGAATGTTTTCTTTGTGTATTTAAAGGCAGGAATGTACAGGGATGACTCATAAATACAGTCAAGGGTTAAGAATATGTTGTGTGTGTGTGTGTGTGAGAGAGAGACACATACACACACACTTCTGGCTGCCTGAACAATAAATGAATAACCTTGTTTATGTTGTCATTCACTCCACTGTTTCCTGCTTCATTCAGAATGTGTCAACATGTGGCCTATTCACTCTTTGTGTGTGCGTGTGTTATTCATTCACACACACACACACACACTCAGAAGGCAGCTTTATGAAACGTAGAGCTGATGATGAGTAACCTTGTCATTACCTGATAGCCGCCTCGTCGTTCTGTCACCCAGGGCGTCTGAACCCACGGTCCTCACCAGCTGCCCTTTATTTAGTTAAGGTTGACTTAACGTTATTATCCTTCAGGGTGTGTGTGTGTGTGTGTGTGTGTGTGTGTGTGTGTGTGTGTGTGTGTGTGTGTGTGTGTGTGTGTGTGTGTGTGTGTGTGTGTGTGTGTGTGTGTGTGTGTGTGTGTGTGTGTGTGTGTGTGTGTGTGTGTGTGAATGAGAATCCGTAGTGAGCAGGAGTATAATTCCTCTTTATTACAACGACTTATTTTGTATTTCTTTCCATCGTTTCTATCAGAAATGGTGACGTTGTGCTGCAGCTGTTTTCATTAAACAGCTGCATCTAATCTAATCAATATTTTAACAACGTGACGACGTGTCTGTCGTTGTGAGGAACCTACAGAGATCAGGCAGCTGACTCTGCCCCCCCCTGCCCCCCCTCGGCCTTACGGAGCTTTAAAGTGAGTTTTAAGCTCCTTGTTTTGGTTGACTCTCACGGCTCTCATAGCGTTGTTTTCAGATAAAAAGCTGTAAAAAGCCGACTGTGCACTAATGACTCAGCACGAAGCAGCCGACAGGCAGAGACCAGCTGCTGGACATCGTGGAGCATTCAGCAGCTAAAGAGACAGATATTTACCTCGTGAGAGGGTGGAGACCAAACACAGAGCTAAAAGAGAGAAAATATTGGTTTTATATTCATGAGGTGACGCAAATACGACTTCATGTGATAATAATACTATTCTCTGTGTCTGCTGGATGAGTAAATAAGCAACTGTTTGCTAACATTTTTATTTATTTTTCCCTTTATTTAACCAGATAAGTCGATTAAGAACCAGTTCTCATTTACAATGACGACAAAGAGGCAGCAACAGGAGGTGAGTCGATCCAAGATGAAATAAAACAGAGATACATCTCTAACAATCTCATACATAAAATTACAATGTGTACAATATATAAAACAAAAAAGGGAAAATTCAGAAGCAGATGCAGTGATCAGAGACTCGTTTATAATGAGTTATTAAAGGAGGGGAACGGAACGAGGGAGTTTTTGTTTTTTTAAACTCTGGAACGAGTTGCAAAAGAAGCTCTGGGAACTTTGTTCTTGACAACACTTTCCAAACAGGATTACCACTTTATTACCGTGTCGACCTGAAGGCAGACGGCATCAGCTCCTCTTGTTTGTGGTTCAATGAGGTTTAAAGTGTGTCCAGGAGCTGAGCTCATGTGGCTTTTTAGCCACATAAGTGCTTTGGCTTTAGGGATGGCAGTATCGGTGGGTCGACCCACCACTTTGGCCCAGACCAGGCGGCAACCTCCTGTTCTGCAGCGTGAAGCCAATTTTGAAGTGTCTTAAAACCTGCATTCTCTCTCCTGACCACCAGGGGGCGACTCCTCTGGTTGTATAGAAGTCAAAGCTTCATGTGTTAAAGCTGCATTCTCTCTCCTGACCACCAGGGGGCGACTCCTCTGGTTGTATAGAAGTCAAAGCTTCATGTGTTAAAGCTGCATTCTCTCTCCTGACCACTAGGGTGCGACTCCTCTGGTTGTATAGAAGTCAAAGCTTCATGTGTTAAAGCTGCATTCTCTCTCCTGACCACCAGGGGGCGACTCCTCTGGTTGTATAGAAGTCAAAGCTTCATGTGTTAAAGCTGCATTCTCTCTCCTAACCACCAGGGGGCGACTCCTCTGGCTGTATAGAAGTCAAAGCTTCATGTGTTAAAGCTGCATTCTCTCTCCTGACCACCAGGGGGCGACTCCTCTGGTTGTATAGAAGTCAAAGCTTCATGTGTTAAAGCTGCATTCTCTCTCCTGACCACCAGGGGGCGACTCCTCTGG
>JACSYO010001427.1:5000-15000 GCA_016806645.1 Ophiodon elongatus
CTCCAGCCTCCAGGAGTTCCTCGGGGACGTCGGACTCGGAGCAGAGACGCGTCCGGACCAAGCTGAGACGCTTCCTCCAGCGAAGACCGACGCTGGAGAGCGTGAAGGAGAAAGGCTACATACGAGGTAACGCTGCGGGCTGTTGCCATGGTGACACGCCAACGACACGGGCTGTTGCCATGGTAACGTCAACGTCTCTTGTTGTCCAGACAATGTGTTCGGCTGTCACCTGGATACACTCTGTCACCGGGAGAACAGCACCACCCCTGGTTTCATGGAGAAGTGCATCAGAGCTGTGGAGAGGAGAGGTACACACGCACGCACGCACGCACACACACACACACAGAGACACACACACACACGCACGCACGCACACACACACACACAGAGACACACACACACACGCACGCACGCACACACACACACACAGAGACACACGCACGCACGCACGCACGCACGCACACACACACACTCGCACGCACGCACGCACGCACGCACGCACACACACACACACACACACACTCACTCACGCGCACGCACGCACGCACACACACAGTGTGTATCTGTGTGTGTCTTCAGGTCTGGATGTGGACGGGATCTACAGAGTGAGTGGAAACCTGGCTGTGATCCAGAGACTGAGACACAAAGCTGATCATGGTAACTGTCTGTCTCTCTGTCCGTCCCCGTTGTCCCTGACCCACCCTGTCCCTGATGTCCCCGTTGTCCCTGATGTCCCTGATGTCCCCGTTGTCCCCGTTGTCCCTGATGTCCCCGTTGTCCCTGATGTCCCCGTTGTCCCTGATGTCCCTGTTGTCCCTGATGTCCCCGTTGTCCCTGATGTCCCTGTTGTCCCTGTTGTCCCTGATGTCCCCGTTGTCCCTGATGTCCCCGTTGTCCCCGATGTCCCTGATGTCCCTGTTGTCCCTGTTGTCCCTGATGTCCCCGTTGTCCCCGTTGTCCCTGATGTCCCTGATGTCCCTGTTGTCCCTGATGTCCCCATTGTCACTGTTGTCCCTGATGTCCCCGTTGTCACTGTTGTCCCTGATGTCCCCGTTGTCCCCGATGTCTCCGTTGTCCCCGATGTCCCCGTTGTCCCCGATGTCCCCGTTGTCCCTGATGTCTCCGTTGTCCCCGTTGTCCCTGTTGTCCCTGATGTCTCCGTTGGCCCTGTTGTCCCTGATGTCTCCGTTGTCCCCGTTGTCCCTGATGTCTCCGTTGTCCCCGTTGTCCCTGATGTCCCTGTTGTCCCTGTTGTCCCCATTGTCACTGTTGTCCCTGATGTCCCCGTTGTCACTGTTGTCCCTGATGTCTCCGTTGTCCCCGATGTCCCCGTTGTCCCCGATGTCCCCGTTGTCCCTGATGTCTCCGTTGTCCCCGTTGTCCCTGTTGTCCCTGATGTCTCCGTTGGCCCTGTTGTCCCTGATGTCTCCGTTGGCCCTGTTGTCCCTGATGTCTCCGTTGGCCCTGTTGTCCCTGATGTCTCTGGCCTCCCAGTCCCGTTGTCCCTGATGTCCCTGATGTCTCCGTTGGCCCTTATGTCCCTGATGTCTCCGTTGTCCCCTGATGTCCCTGTTGTCCCTGTTGTCCCTGATGTCCCCGTTGTCCCTGTTGTCCCTGATGTCCCTGATGTCTCCGTTGGCCCTGATGTCCCATTTGTCCCAGTTGTCCCTGTTGCCCCGATGTCCCTGATGTCCCGATGTCCCTGATGTCCCTGATGGCCTTGCCTCAGTGTCCCTGATGTCTCCGTTGTCCCCATTGTCCCTGTTGTCCCTGATGTCCCTGATGTCCCCGTTGTCCCTGTTGTCCCTGATGTCCCTGATGTCTCCGTTGTCCCCGTTGTCCCTGATGTCCCTGATGTCTCCGTTGTCCCCGTTGTCCCCGTTGTCCCCGATGTCCCTGTTGTCCCTGATGTCCCTGATGTCTCCGTTGGCCCTGATGTCCCTGATGTCTCCGTTGTCCCCATTGTCCCTGTTGTCCCTGATGTCCCTGATGTCCCCGTTGTCCCTGTTGTCCCTGATGTCCCTGATGTCTCCGTTGTCCCCGTTGTCCCTGATGTCCCTGATGTCTCCGTTGTCCCCGTTGTCCCCGTTGTCCCCGATGTCCCTGTTGTCCCTGATGTCCCTGATGTCTCCGTTGTCCCCCCTGCAGAGGAGCAGCTGGACCTGGAGGACGGACAGTGGGAGGAGATCCACGTGATCACAGGAGCGCTGAAGCTGTTCCTGAGGGAGCTTCCAGAACCTCTGTTCCCCTTCAGCGAGTTCCACAAGTTCATCGCTGCCATCCGTCAGTAGAGACCCCCTAACCTAGACCTCT
The DNA here is from genome assembly GCA_016806645.1 of Ophiodon elongatus. Classification (NCBI taxonomy): domain Eukaryota; kingdom Metazoa; phylum Chordata; class Actinopteri; order Perciformes; family Hexagrammidae; genus Ophiodon; species Ophiodon elongatus. Next base: position 7,314 of record JACSYO010001427.1, read on the forward strand.
AGACCTCTAGACCACTAGACCTCTAGACCCCTAGACCACTAGACCACTAGACCACCACAACCTAGACCACTAGACCCCGACACCCTAGACCACTAGACCTCTAGACCCCCACACCCTAGACCACTAGACCCCCACACCCTAGACCACTAGACCCCCACACCCTAGACCACTAGACCTCTAGACCCCCACACCCTAGACCACTAGACCCCCACACCCTAGACCACTAGACCTCTAGACCCCCACACCCTAGACCACTAGACCCCCACACCCTAGACCACTAGACCACCACACCCTAGACCACTAGACCACCACACCCTAGACCAGGGACACTAAGACCAGGGACACCAAGACCACTAAGACCAGGAGACATTTAAACCACTAAGACCAGGAGACATTTAAACCACTAAGACCAGGAGACATTTAAACCACCACTATGTCCGCTCTGTGTCTGTCCCTGTAGAGGTCCAGGACTACAGCCTGAAAGTGTCCTACATGAAGGACCTGGTTCGCTCTCTGCCTCTTCCGAACCACGACACCATGGAGCTGCTGTTCAAGCACCTGCGCAGGTGAACACCTGACCTCTACCTGTGACCTCTCCCTGTAACCTCTCCCTGTGACCTCTACCTGTGACCTCTCCCTGTGACCTCTCCCTGTAACCTCTCCCTGTGACCTCTACCTGTGACCTCTCCCTGTGACCTCTCCCTGTGACCTCTCCCTGTGACCTCTCCCTGTGACCTCTACCTGTGACCCTTACCTGTAACCTCTACCTGTGACCTCTCCCTGTGACCTCTACCTGTGACCTCTCCCTGTGACCTCTACCTGTGACCCTTACCTGTAACCTCTACCTGTGACCCTTACCTGTGACCCTTACCTGTGACCTCTACCTGTGACCTCTACCTGTGACCCTTACCTGTAACCTCTACCTGTGACCTCTACCTGTGACCCTTACTTGTGACCCCTACCTGTGACCTTGTCTCCGCAGGGTGATCGAGCACAAGGAGTTCAACCGGATGTCGTTCCAGAGTGTGGCCATCGTGTTCGGCCCCACGCTGCTCCGCCCTCAGACCGAGTCCTCCAACATGACGATCCACATGGTGTTCCAGAGTCAGATAGTGGAGCTCATACTCAAAGAGTTCCACGCCGTCTTCTCCCAGAGGTAGGGGGAACCTCCTGGAGCTCCTCTGGAACCTCCTGGAGCTCCTCTGGAACCTCCTGGAGCTCCTCTGGAACCTACTGGAGCTCCTCTGGAACCTCCTGCAGCTCCTCTGGAACCTCCTGCAGCTCCTCTGGAACCTACTGGAGCTCCTCTGGAACCTCCCAAACCCTCTGAGACCTCCTGGAGGCCCTCAAACATCAGGGAACCTCCTGAGAGTCTTGGAAGTGTTGGAGAACCTTCTCAAACTCTGAACCTAACATCAGCTCTGAATCTGCTGGCTACATGATGCCTCTTTCTAACTTCTGTGCCTTAAGTTATCGAAGTAGAACTTGGGTGGAACCACCTAGAACCCTGGACTGGTTTTGAAAAATTGACAGCAGCTTTGCTCTTTTTTTTAAGGTAATAGTCCAAATGCGATGCAGAAGACCAACAAAAACACATTTTGGCAACATAAAAAAAAATGTATCCATTTTATGCAAAATCTGTTCTGAGTTTTTTAAAAAGTTCATCAGAGTTTATAGGGGTAAAACCTGGAACCTGCCCTTCGCCGACCACTAAATATCACGAGTAGAACTTGAGTGGAACTATGGAGAACCTTGGACTCATTCTGACCCGTTACCAGGAGCTTGCTGCTGCAAACAAACTCAATCTCTCACTTTGAGGAACGACTTCTAGAACTCTTCAGAACTCTTTAGACCTCTTTAGACCCAAACATCACCTCCTTTTTTAAATTGTGTTGAACATGTTGAGAACATAATGCTCGCATCACAGGATCACCGGGCCTCTTATAACTCAGTAAGACCCTGAATGGAACCACCTAGACCCAGCACCTCCACTCTGCTTTCAAGACAACAGCCCAAACAAAACACATGTACTTGGAACCTGAATAGAACCCAACATCTCCCTTAGAGATAGAGAACTATCCAAACAGGTTCCAGATGCTTTTGGAACCTTGTAGGACTCTGGACCCAAACATCATCTGACCCAGGTTAGAACCTGGTTCTAAGATGAGAGGATTCTTAGAGACAAGCAGTAATATCACAACAGACCACATGAAACATCTCTAGAACCGTCAGAACTCTGGACCTTCGGGACCCGTCCGTCTCCAGGGGTTCTGGTCTTCAAATGTCTCAGCAGCTAATTAACAGAACTAATCTGCCAAGAAAGAACCAAAGAACCAAAGAAACATCTCTAGAACCAAAGAACCAAAGAAACATCTCACACCAAACAGGATCCACACAATTTATGTAGAACAACCTCAAAAGGTGTTCTAGACCATCCTGAAGACAACCAGCCGGTGATGCCTCAACGCTGAGTCCTCTCAGTCCTTATTGTCCTTATTGTCCTTATTGTTCTTATTGTCCTTATTGTTCTTATTGTTCTTATTGTCCTTATTGTCCTCCCTGGTCCTTATTGTCCTTATTGTCCTTATTGTCCACCCAGTCCTTACTGTCTTCTCTGTTCTTACTGTCCTTCCTGGTCCTTATTGTCCTTACAGTCTTCTTTGTTCTTATTGTCCTTTCTTTCGTTATTGTCCTTACTGTCCTCTCTGTCCTTCCAATGGTCTCTACATCCACTTCCTGTACACAGTCCATGGTTTGTCCGTGTCGATGGACTCTGGTTCCTCTACGATCACAAAGTTTACTTTAAAATGTCTCCTTGTTCATGTCCATGATGTCTCAGTAGTTCAGGAGGAGCTGATGTCCCAGTATGATGTCCCAGTATGGTGTCCCAGTATGATGTCCCAGTATGATGTGTCCCAGTATGATGTCCCAGTATGATGTGTCCCAGTATGATGTCCCAGTATGATGTGTCCCAGTATGATGTCCCAGTATGATGTCCCAGTATGATGTCCCACTATGATGTGTCCCAGTATGATGTCCCAGTATGATGTGTCCCAGTATGATGTCCTAGTATGATGTGTCCCAGTATGATGTGTCCCAGTATGATGTGTCCCAGTATGATGTCCCAGTATGATGTCCCAGTATGATGTGTCCCAGTATGATGTCCCAGTATGATTTGTCCCAGTATGATGTCCCAGTATGATGTCCCAGTATGATGTGTCCCAGTATGATGTGTCCCAGTATGATGTCCCAGTATGGTGTCCCAGTATGATGTCCCAGTATGATGTCCCAGTATGATGTGTCCCAGTATGATGTGTCCCAGTATGATGTCCCAGTATGGTGTCCCAGTATGATGTCCCAGTATGATGTCCCAGTATGATGTGTCCCAGTATGATGTCCCAGTATGATGTCCCAGTATGGTGTCCCAGTATGATGTCCCAGTATGATGTCCCAGTATGATGTGTCCCAGTATGATGTGTCCCAGTATGATGTCCCAGTATGGTGTCCCAGTATGATGTCCCAGTATGATGTCCCAGTATGATGTGTCCCAGTATGATGTGTCCCAGTATGATGTCCCAGTATGGTGTCCCAGTATGATGTCCCAGTATGATGTCCCAGTATGATGTGTCCCAGTATGATGTGTCCCAGTATGATGTCCCAGTATGGTGTCCCAGTATGATGTCCCAGTATGATGTCCCAGTATGATGTGTCCCAGTATGATGTCCCAGTATGATGTCCCAGTATGGTGTCCCAGTATGCCCAATGTCCCAGTATGATGTCCCAGTATGGTGTCCCAGTATGATGTGTCCCAGTATGATGTCCCAGTATGATGTCCCAGTATGGTGTCCCGGTATGATGTCCCAGTATGATGTCCCAGTATGGTGTCCCAGTATGATGTCCCAGTATGGTGTCCCAGTATGGTGTCCCAGTATGATGTCCCAGTATGGTGTCCCAGTATGATGTCCCAGTATGGTGTCCCAGTATGATGTCCCAGTATGATGTCCCAGTATGGTGTCCCAGTATGGTGTCCCAGTATGATGTCCCAGTATGATGTCTTCTCGTACATGTCGATACCAAGTTTGTTTACTTAAGTTTGACATGAATATGACTTCTTCGTATTAAACATTGGATCAAAATCATGTAAAGTTTATTGTTGTTTTCAAAAGAGATAGAAAATAACACCAGAGAAGAAGAAGCCCTTTGACACAGGAAGTCTTCGTGCTAAGCTAACGGCTAAACACTTCCTGGATGTGTCCCTTTAAGACGGAGTGTTTGTTTAAATGTTAATAAGCTGTAATATAAAGTTGAGAGGACCCAGGACGTTGCCCTGAGGGACTCCGCGGGTTATTAAACACAGAAGACTGTTTTATGAGGGATGTCAGGTGAATTCTAGAAATGATAATCTGTAACCTGCTGTATGTTTTAAAGTGTTGAGTTGATGTGTACTACAGATATAGAACAAAGTAAACATGGAGATGAAGAGATTAAATCAGATGAAACTGATCCGTGTCTTCTGTTTGACTTCATGCAGCGAGAAAAGGTCTCCCTATGTTTTCAAATATTTGAGATATGTTTCACATGAATCTGAGATCTTCAGGTGTTTCAGGACAAAAGAAAGGTTTCATTCATGTTTACGTCATCAGCTGCTTGTGTTCCTTTGTAGGTTCAGATCCACTACAGACCGGCACACCTCCTGGTGGACCGGGTCCAACATTACAGACCAGGAGGTTCTTTAAATCCAGAATATATTATTAAATAAAATATAAAATAAAAGTGGCATGTGTATTTTAAAAAGAGAAGAGTTTAAAGGGTGTTGAAGGAAATCCTCCTGGGGATGTCAGAGGCAGGGGCAGGGGGGGTCCTGGTCTTTGTTGATGAACCCGACTGCAGCTGGAAAGAACCGGTTCTTGTGGCGTGAGGTCCTGGTCCTGATGGACCATGAGGTCCTGGTCCTGATGGACCATGAGGTCTTTAAGTCCTGTGGTCCTGGTTTATGAGGGACGGGGATGATGGAAGATACTGTTACACATAAGGTTTTATTTAGATAAAACATGTTTTATTTATTTCACAGACTGACAATGCTCACCTGGTCCTGGTCCTTCTGAAATGCTCACCTGGTCCTGGTCCTTCTGAAATGCTCACCTGGTCCTGGTCCGTCTGAAATGCTCACCTGGTCCTGGTCCTTCTGTGACGCTCACCTGGTCCTGGTCCTTCTGTGATGCTCACCTGGTCCTGGTCCTTCTGTGATGCTCACCTGGTCCTGGTCCTTCTGTGATGCTCACCTGGTCCTGGTCCTTCTGTGACGCTCACCTGGTCCTGGTCCTTCTGAGATGCTCACCTGGTCCTGGTCCTTCTGTGACGCTCACCTGGTCCTGGTCCTTCTGAAATGCTCACCTGGTCCTGGTCCTTCTGAGATGCTCACCTGGTCCTGGTCCTTCTGTGACGCTCACCTGGTCCTGGTCCTTCTGAAATGCTCACCTGGTCCTGGTCCTTCTGAGATGCTCACCTGGTCCTGGTCCTTCTGTGACGCTCACCTGGTCCTGGTCCTTCTGAGATGCTCACCTGGTCCTGGTCCTTCTGTGACGCTCACCTGGTCCTGGTCCTTCTGAGATGCTCACCTGGTCCTGGTCCTTCTGAGATGCTCACCTGGTCCTGGTCCTTCTGTGATGCTCACCTTGTCCAGCAGGTGGCAGCAGGAGTCCTTCAGTGGAAACGTGGACAGATGAAGAAGACTGTAGCTCCTCTTCCGTCCAGCGGCGGCAGCACCGAGCTGCTGATCCAGTCTGTTAAACCCATTCACCTGAGCCCAGTCGGACTGGTTCCATGAGCCATCAACACCCACTGGACCGGGACCGGGACCTCCGTCTGGCCTCCGGAATGTTTAAACCCTCCACATTTAAAGTGTTAGTAAAATAACCTTTAAAGTGTTAGTAACAGAACCTTTAAAGTGTTAGTAACAGAACCTTTAATGTGTTACTAACAGAACCTTTAATGTGTTAGTAAAAGAACCTTTAAAGTGTTAGTAAAAGAACCTTTAAAGTGTTAGTAACAGAACCTTTAAAGTGTTGGTAACAGAACCTTTAAAGTGTTAGTAACAGAACCTTTAAAGTGTTACAAACAGAATCTTTAAAGTGTTACTAACAGAACCTTTAAAGTGTAAGTAACAGAACCTATAATGTGTTACTAACAGAACCTTTGATGTGTTACTATCAGAACCTTTGATGTGTTACTATCAGAACCTTTAATGTGTTAGTAACAGAACCTTTTAATGTGTTACTAACAGAACCTTTAATGTGTTACTAACAGAACCTTTAAAGTGTTAGTAACAGAACCTTTAAAGTGTTAGTAACAGAACCTTTAATGTGTTAGTAACAGAACCTTTAAAGTGTTAGTAATAGAACCTTTAAAGTGTTAGTAACAGAACCTTTAAAGTGTTAGTAACAGAACCTTTAATGTGTTAGTAACAGAACCTTTAAAGTGTTAGTAACAGAACCTTTAAAGTGTTAGTAAAATAACCTATAATGTGTTAGTAACAGAACCTTTAAAGTGTTAGTAATAGAACCTTTAAAGTGTTAGTAACAGAACCTTTAAAGTGTTAGTAACAGAATCTTTAATGTGTTAGTAACAGAACCTTTAAAGTGTTAGTAACAGAATCTTTAAAGTGTTAGTAACAGAACCTTTAATGTGTTAGTAACAGAACCTTTAAAGTGTTAGTAACAGAACCTTTAATGTGTTAGTAACAGAACCTTTAATGCGTTAGTAACAGAACCTTTAAAGTGTTAGTAACAGAATCTTTAAAGTGTTAGTAACAGAACCTTTAATGTGTTAGTAACAGAACCTTTAAAGTGTTAGTAACAGAATCTTTAAATTGTTAGTAACAGAACCTTTAATGTGTTAGTAACAGAACCTTTAAAGTGTTAGTAAAAGAACCTTTAATGTGTTACTAACAGAACCTTTAAAGTGTTAGTAACAGAACCTGTAATGTGTTAGTAACAGAACCTTTAAAGTGTTAGTAAAATAACCTGTAATGTGTTAGTAACAGAACCTTTAATGTGTTAGTAACAGAACCTTTAAAGTGTTAGTAATAGAACCTTTAAAGTGTTAGTAACAGAATCTTTAAAGTGTTAGTAACAGAACCTTTAAAGTGTTAGTAACAGAATCTTTAAAGTGTTAGTAACAGAACCTTTAAAGTGTTAGTAACAGAACCTTTAAAGTGTTAGTAAAAGAACCTATAATGTGTTAGTAACAGAACCTTTAAAGTGTTAGTAAAAGAACCTATAATGTGTTAGTAACAGAACCTTTAAAGTGTTAGTAATAGAACCTGTAAAGTGTTAGTAACAGAACCTGTAAAGTGTTAGTAACAGAACCTTTAATGTGTTAGTAACAGAACCTTTAAAGTGTCAGTAACAGAACCTTTAATGTGTTAGTAACAGAACCTTTAAAGTGTTAGTAACAGAATCTTTAAAGTGTTAGTAACAGAACCTTTAAAGTGTTAGTAACAGAACCTTTAATGTGTTAGTAACAGAACCTTTAAAGTGTTAGTAGCAGAATCTTTAAAGTGTTAGTAACAGAACCTTTAATGTGTTAGTAACAGAACCTTTAAAGTGTTAGTAACAGAACCTTTAATGTGTTAGTAACAGAACCTTTAAATTGTTAGTAACAGAATCTTTAAATTGTTAGTAACAGA
>JACSYO010001427.1:20000-27500 GCA_016806645.1 Ophiodon elongatus
GGTCCACCTGAAGATCCACTGGTCCACCTGAAGGTCCACTGGTCCACCAGAAGGTCCACTGGTCCACCTGAAGGTTCCTGGTCCACCTGAAAGTTCACTGGTCCACCTGAAGGTCCACTGGTCCACCTAAAGGTGCACTGGTCCACCAGAAGGTTCCTGGTCCACCAGAAGGTCCACTGGTCCACCTGAAGGTCCACTGGTCCACCTGAAGGTTCCTGGTCCACCTGAAGGTTCACTGGTCCACCTGAAGGTTCCTGGTCCACCTGAAGGTTCACTGGTCCACCAGAAGGTTCCTGGTCCACCAGAAGGTCCACTGGTCCACCTGAAGGTTCACTGGTCCACCTGAAGGTTCCTGGTCCACCTGAAGGTCCACTGGTCCACCTGAAGGTTCCTGGTCCACCTGAAGGTTCACTGGTCCACCTGAAGGTTAGGGTTAGGTCTTGTACTGGTCTTGTTCTGGTCTTGTATTAGTCTGGTTCTGGTCTTGTGCTGGTCTGGGTCTGGTTCTGGTCTTGTACTGGTCTGGTCTTGTATTGGTCTGGTTCTGGTCTTGTACCGGTGTTGTTCTGGTCTGATTCTGGTCTGGTTCTGGTCTTGTAGTTTAATTAAAGGTGCCATCAATATCTCGTGTCGATCATGTGATCAGAGCTGCAGCTGATTTCTGTCTGAACCGTTATGACATCATCAGGTCATGGCGGGATCACAGCGTGATGTCATCGACTTCTCGGCGTTGGAGAGAGAGCTGCAGGCGGCGGTCGAGTCCGAGCGGCGCCATCAGAGAGAGAACGACGCCAAACTGAGAGCCGTCAGCCAGAGAGTCTCCTCCTACAGCCAGTTCAGGTAACTCCAGGTCCTGGAAACACCTCCAGGTCCTGGAAACACCTCCAGGTCCTGAAACACCTCCAGGTCCTGGAAACACCTCCAGGTCCTGAAACACCTCCAGGTCCTGGAAACACCTCCAGGTCCTGAAACACCTCCAGGTCCTGGAAACACCTCCAGGTCCTGAAACACCTCCAGGTCCTGGAAACACCTCCAGGTCCTGAAACACCTCCAGGTCCTGGAAACACCTCCAGGTCCTGGAAACACCTCCAGGTCCTGAAACACCTCCAGGTCCTGGAAACACCTCCAGGTCCTGAAACACCTCCAGGTCCTGGAACACCTCCAGGTCCTGGAACCACTCCATGTCCTGGAACCGCTCCAGGTCCTGGAAACCCTCCAGGTCCCGGAACCGCTCCAGGTCCTGAAACATCTCCAGGTCCTGGAAACACCTCCAGGTCCTGGAAACACCTCCAGGTCCTGAAACACCTCCAGGTCCTGGAACCGCTCCAGGTCCTGGAACCGCTCAATGTCCTGGAACCGCTCCAGGTCCTGGAAACCCTCCAGGTCCCGGAACCGCTCCAGGTCCTGGAACCGCTCCAGGTCCTGGAAACCCTCCAGGTCCCGGAACCGCTCCAGGTCCTGAAACATCTCCAGGTCCTGAAACACCTCCAGGTCCTGAACACCTCCAGGTCCTGGAACCGCTCCAGGTCCTGGAACTCAATGTCCTGGAACCTCTCAATGTCCTGGAACCGCTCCAGGTCCTGGAAACCCTCCAGGTCCCGGAACCGCTCCAGGTCCTGAAACATCTCCAGGTCCTGGAAACACCTCCAGGTCCTGAAACACCTCCAGGTCCTGGAACCGCTCCAGGTCCTGGAACCACTCAATGTCCTGGAACCGCTCCAGCTCCTGGAAACCCTCCAGGTCCCGGAACCGCTCCAGGTCCTGAAACATCTCCAGGTCCTGGAAACACCTCCAGGTCCTGGAAACACCTCCAGGTCCTGAAACACCTCCAGGTCCTGGAACCGCTCCAGGTCCTGGAACCGCTCAATGTCCTGGAACCGCTCCAGGTCCTGGAAACCCTCCAGGTCCCGGAACCGCTCCAGGTCCTGAAACATCTCCAGGTCCGGAAACACCTCCAGGTCCTGGAAACACCTCCAGGTCCTGAAACACCTCCTGGAACCGCTCCAGGTCCTGGAACCGCTCAATGTCCTGGAACCGCTCAATGTCCTGGAACCGCTCCAGGTCCTGGAAACCCTCCAGGTCCCGGAACCGCTCCAGGTCCTGAAACATCTCCAGGTCCTGGAAACACCTCCAGGTCCTGAAACACCTCCAGGTCCTGGAACCGCTCCAGGTCCTGGAACCGCTCAATGTCCTGGAACCGCTCCAGGTCCTGGAAACCCTCCAGGTCCCGGAACCGCTCCAGATCCTGAAACATCTCCAGGTCCTGGAAACACCTCCAGGTCCTGGAAACACCTCCAGGTCCTGAAACACCTCCAGGTCCTGGAACCGCTCCAGGTCCTGGAACCGCTCAATGTCCTGGAACCGCTCCAGGTCCTGGAAACCCTCCAGGTCCCGGAACCGCTCCAGGTCCTGGAAACCCTCCAGGTCCTGGAAACACCTCCAGGTCCTGGAAACACCTCCAGGTCCTGAAACACCTCCAGGTCCTGGAACCGCTCAATGTCCTGGAACCGCTACAGGTCCTGGAAACCCTCCAGGTCCCGGAACCGCTCCAGGTCCTGGAAACCCTCCAGGTCCTGGAAACCCTCCAGGTCCCGGGTCCTTGAAAGAGTGCCCGGCTCAGTGTGTGGTTCTGTGTTCTCCAGGGACCTGGTCTTGTCCTGCCACCTGAAGCCTCTGGAGAAGAAGGATAAAGACGGAGCTCCACGGAAACAGCCTTGGAACCCGGTCGCCCCGAGCAACCAGTGATGAACGTTACTCTACTGTGATTGTGATGAAACGTGTAAATATACAAATAAATAATAAGACATGAATATAAAGATACAGAATCCATCATCTTCCTCTTATCCGGTCGGGTCTCGGTGGCAGCAGCCAGCAGGCTGAGCCAGACTTCCTCTCTAAGGCTGAGCCCTACAGAGGAACCTCATCTCCTTACCCTATCTCTAAGGCTGAGCCCTACAGAGGAACCTCATCTCCTTACCCTATCTCTAAGGCTGAGCCCTACAGAGGAACCTCATCTCCTTACCCTATCTCTAAGGCTGAGCCCTACAGAGGAACCTCATCTCCTTACCCTATCTCTAAGGCTGAGCCCTACAGAGGAAACTCATCTCCTTACCCTATCTCTAAGGCTGAGCCCTACAGAGGAAACTCATCTCCTTACCCTATCTCTAAGGCTGAGCCCTACAGAGGAAACTCATCTCCTTACCCTATCCTAGGCTGACCCCACAGAGGAACCTCATCTCCTTACCCTATCTCTAAGGCTGAGCCCTACAGAGGAAACTCATCTCCTTACCCTATCTCTAAGGCTGAGCCCTACAGAGGAACCTCATCTCCTTACCCTATCTCTAAGGCTGAGCCCTACAGAGGAAACTCATCTCCTTACCCTATCTCTAAGGCTGAGCCCTACAGAGGAACCTCATCTCCTTACCCTATCTCTAAGGCTGAGCCCTACAGAGGAACCTCATCTCCTCACCCTATCTCTAAGGCTGAGCCCTACAGAGGAACCTCATCTCCTCACCCTATCTTGTACTGATCTGGTTCTGGTCTTGTACTGGTCTGGTTTTGGTCTTGTATTAGTCTGGTTCTGGTCTTGTGCTGGTCTGGGTCTGGTTCTGGTCTTGTACTGGTCTGGTCTTGTATTGGTCTGGTTCTGGTCTTGTACTGGTCATCTCCTCACCCTATCTCTAAGGCTGAGCCCTACAGAGGAAACTCATCTCCTCACCCTATCTCTAAGGCTGAGCCCTACAGAGGAAACTCATCTCCTTACCCTATCTCTAAGGCTGAGCCCTACGGAGGAAACTCATCTCCTTACCCTATCTCTAAGGCTGAGCCCTACGGAGGAAACTCATCTCCTTACCCTATCTCTAAGGCTGAGCCCTACAGAGGAAACTCATCTCCTTACCCTATCTCTAAGGCTGAGCCCTACAGAGGAAACTCATCTCCTTACCCTATCTCTAAGGCTGAGCCCTACAGAGGAAACTCATCTCCTTACCCTATCTCTAAGGCTGAGCCCTACAGAGGAACCTCATCTCCTTACCCTATCTCTAAGGCTGAGCCCTACAGAGGAAACTCATCTCCTTACCCTATCTCTAAGGCTGAGCCCTACAGAGGAAACTCATCTCCTTACCCTATCTCTAAGGCTGAGCCCTACAGAGGAAACTCATCTCCTTACCCTATCTCTAAGGCTGAGCCCTACAGAGGAAACTCATCTCCTTACCCTATCTCTAAGGCTGAGCCCTACAGAGGAAACTCATCTCCTTACCCTATCTCTAAGGCTGAGCCCTACAGAGGAAACTCATCTCCTTACCCTATCTCTAAGGCTGAGCCCTACAGAGGAACCTCATCTCCTTACCCTATCTCTAAGGCTGAGCCCTACAGAGGAAACTCATCTCCTTACCCTATCTCTAAGGCTGAGCCCTACAGAGGAAACTCATCTCCTTACCCTATCTCTAAGGCTGAGCCCTACAGAGGAAACTCATCTCCTTACCCTATCTCTAAGGCTGAGCCCTACAGAGGAAACTCATCTCCTTACCCTATCTCTAAGGCTGAGCCCTACAGAGGAAACTCATCTCCTTACCCTATCTCTAAGGCTGAGCCCTACAGAGGAAACTCATCTCCTTACCCTATCTCTAAGGCTGAGCCCTACGGAGGAAACTCATCTCCTTACCCTATCTCTAAGGCTGAGCCCTACAGAGGAAACTCATCTCCTTACCCTATCTCTAAGGCTGAGCCCTACAGAGGAAACTCATCTCAGCCGCTTATGTCCACGACCTCGTTCTTTCGGTCACGACCCAGAGTTAGTGACCATAGCTGAGGGTCGGAACGTAGACCTCCATCTTAGAGGCCAACAGGACCACATCCCCAGACCCCCTGAACCTGACGTTCTCCTCCCGGCTGCTCCTAGATATCCTGTCCATGAAGTCAGGAACAGGACCGGTGATGAAGGGCAGCCCTGGTGGAGGCCAACACCCACCGGGATACGAACACAGCTCCTACTGCGACACCCACCGGGATACGAACACAGCTCCTACTGCGACACCCACCGGGATACGAACACAGCTCCTACTGCGACACCCACCGGGATACGAACACAGCTCCTACTGCGGTCCTACAGAGACCGGATGGCCCCCCATACTCCTGCAGCCCCCCACAAGAACCCAGAGGGACCCGGTCTAAAGCCTCTCCAGGTCCACAGAGCACATGTAGACTGGTGGGGCAACTCCAGCAGTCTGAGGGTAAAGAGCTGCTCCTCTGCTCCAGCACCCTGCATAAGCTTTCCTCAGGAGGCTGAGTAGTGAGATACCCCGATAGAGAGGCTGAGTAGTGAGATACCCCGATAGAGAGGCTGAGTAGTGAGATACCCCGATAGAGAGGCTGAGTAGTGTGATACCCCGATAGAGAGGCTGAGTAGTGAGATACCCCGATAGAGAGGCTGAGTAGTGTGATACCCCGATAGAGAGGCTGAGTAGTGAGATACCTGATAGAGAGGCTGAGTAGTGAGATACCCCGATAGAGAGGCTGAGTAGTGTGATACCCCGATAGAGAGGATGAGTAGTGAGATACCCCGATAGAGAGGATGAGTAGTGAGATACCCCGATAGAGAGGATGAGTAGTGAGATACCCCGATAGAGAGGATGAGTAGTGAGATACCCCGATAGAGAGGCTGAGTAGTGAGATACCCCGATAGAGAGGCCGAGTAGTGAGATACCCCGATAGAGAGGCGAGTAGTGAGATACCCCGATAGAGAGGCCGAGTAGTGAGATACCCCGATAGAGAGGCGAGTAGTGAGATACCCCGATAGAGAGGCGAGTAGTGAGTCAAGAATGATCCCATGAATGGATACCCCGTAGAGGCCGAGTAGTGAGATACCCCGATAGAGAGGCAGTAGTGAGATACCCCGATAGAGAGGCGAGTAGTGAGATACCCCGATAGAGAGGCCGAGTAGTGAGATACCCCGATAGAGAGGCTGAGTAGTGAGATACCCCGATAGAGAGGCCGAGTAGTGAGATACCCCGATAGAGAGGCTGAGTAGTGAGATACCCCGATAGAGAGGCTGAGTAGTGAGATACCCCGATAGAGAGGCTGAGTAGTGTGATACCCCGATAGAGAGGCTGAGTAGTGAGATACCCCGATGCTGGTACCGCTCCACCTCCTCCACCAGCTCCGGCTCTTTCCCCGCTAGTGAGGTGACGTTCTACGTCCCGAGAGCTCGTCTATGCTGCCGGTGATCGGCTCGCCCAGGCCCCCCGCCCGGTCCACATAGCACCCGACCCCGATGCTTATCCCTGCGGGTGGTGGGTCCCTGGTGGGGTCCCTGGGTGGTGGGTCCCTGTGGGTGGTGGGTCCACAGGGTGGTGGGTCCACAGGGTGGTGGGTCCCTGTGGGTGGTGGGTCCCTGCGGGTGGTGGGTCCACAGGGTGGTGGGTCCACAGGGTGGTGGGTCCCTGTCGGTGGTGGGTCCCTGTGGGTGGTGGGTCCACAGGGTGGTGGGTCCACAGGGTGATGGGTCCCTGTGGGTGGTGGGTCCCTGTCGGTGGTGGGTCCCTGTGGGTGGTGGGTCCACAGGGTGGTGGGTCCACAGGGTGGTAGGTCCCTGTGGGTGGTGGGTCCACAGGGTGGTGGGTCCACAGGGTGGTAGGTCCCTGTGGGTGGTGGGTCCACAGGGTGGTGGGTCCATGTTGTTTCTTCGGGCTGAGCCCGACCGGGCCCCATGGGTGAAGGCCCGGCCACCAGACGATTGCCGGCGAGCTCCCCTCCTGGGTCTGGCTCCCCTCGATCCCCTCCTGGGTCTGGATCCCCGATTGGGTCTGGATCCCCGATTGGGTCTGGCTCCCCTCCTGGGTCTGGCTCCCCTCCTGGGTCTGGGTCCGTGAAGGGGCCCCGGTTCCCCTGGTCCGGGCGAGGTGGCTCTTAGTCTGGTTTCTCCCCTGAGACCTGTTGCCATGGAGACCCGACCAGGAGCTGAGCCACTCAGAGTCCTCCAGAGTTCAGGTGGAGGTTCACAGAGAAGCAGAACCTTCATTGTGACTTTCTGAATTATTCTTTGTTTATTCATTAATACAAAGTAGAGCTTAGATATTAAAAACAAGGGAAAATAAATATGAATCTCATCTACAAAAATATCTGAAGCTGTCAGTTACAGTATGATGTGTAGTATTAGTACCTTTGATGTAGTATTAGTAACTTTGATGTAGTATTAGTACTATTAATGTAGTATTACCAGTACTGGTGATGTAGTAGTACCAGTACTGGTGATGTAGTAATAGTACTGTTGATGTGTTTAATTAATGTACTCCTAAATGAAAGTATTCTGGGTGAACTGTTACTGTCAGCAGTCAGTTTGATCATGAGGTTATTTTCTCTGATGTGAAACAGGAAGTGGTTTGAGCTGAGCAGGTTCACACAGAGAGGAGGAAATACAGGTAAGAGGTCTCACTCTGTCATAATTTAAGGAGACCACAATCCCTCAAAGTCCTGCTGATGTACTGTTGGGTCCTGGAAAGG
>JACSYO010001427.1:30000-35000 GCA_016806645.1 Ophiodon elongatus
AACAGGGTTGTACCAGTCTCAATTCTTTGTGCTAAGCTAGGCTAACAGTTTTCACATCTTTTATTCTAAGCTAGGTTAACAGTTTCCCACTTTTTCCATTATTTGTGCTAAGCTAGGCTATCTGATTCCCTCTGTTTCCATTCTTTGTGCTAAGCTAGGCTAGCTGTTTCCCCCTGTTTCCATTCTTTGTGCTAAGCTAGGCTAGCTGTTTCCCCCTGTTTCCATTATTTGTGCTAAGCTAGGCTAGCTGTTTCCCCCTGTTTCCATTATTTGTGCTAAGCTAGGCTAACTGTTTTCCCCTATTTCCATTCTTTGTGCTAAGCTAGGCTAGCTGTTTCCCCCTGTCCCCAGTCTTTGTGCTAAGCTAAGCTCACCCCCGTGCCCATGTGTCAGTCAGGTGACGGCTGTCTGAAGGCGTTGGAGGAAACTAAGAACTTCACCACCCAATCGCTGGCCAGCGTGGCCTACCAGATCAGCACGCTGGCCAGTAGCGTGCTGAGTCTGCTGGACGCGCAGACCAATCAGCTGCGTCACATGGAGTCCTCCATCAACCTCATTGGTCAGGTGAGCCCCGCCCCCAGCCCCGCCCCCAGCCCCGCCCCCAGCCCTGCTGACTGACACCTGGATGTTAGTATGGTTCAAAGGGTCGTGGTTATGTGATGGGGACTACACTACCCAGGTGCATTGTGGGATTTCTCTAATCTGCTGTCTGTTAGAGACTCTTAAAGGGACCACACAATGTTACACCACCTGGGCTGGGATTAGATATGTGTGGACCTGCGTAGCCATGACAACAGGCGTGAGAAAACAGAAAGGTTCGAGTTATTGATGAGCTGTGATCTGACTCCTCCTCCTCGCTCCTGATTGGCTCCTTCTGTCTGTCCCCTCTGGTGCTGAATACCAGGTCACCACTGTGTGTGTGTGTGTGCGTGTGTGTGTGTGAGTGTGTGAGTGTGTGAGTTTGTGTGTGTGTGTGTGAGTGTGTGTGTGTGTGTGTGTGTGTGTGTGTGTGTGTGTGTGTGTGTGTGTGTGTGTGTGTGTGTGTGTGTGTGTGTGTGAGTGTGTGTGTGTGTGTGTGTGTGTGTGTGTGATAATAGCCTCCATCAGGTCTGAATGGATGAATGGAGCCTCTGTTCTCCTGCTTGGTCGTCTCTTTAGTGATTTAATGATTTAATGATTTAATGATTTCGTCCTATCAGAGTCCTGCGTTCCTTCATCTGCTTTCAAATGTTTCGAACCGTAAATATATTTCATAAATAATCTCTCATTTAATGTATTTTATTTGTGATGTTTTGGTTTTTATGCAGCAGTTCTTAGTGTAATATATATAAGTATAATATCAATAAACTCATCACTGATTCATCTGTTTAATAACTATAACATTTAATAAAACTATAACGTTTAATGACTATAACATTTAATAAAACTATAACGTTTAATGACTATAACATTTAATAAAACTATAACGTTTAATGACTAACTTCATGAATCAAAACAGAGAAAACATAATTAGTAAAGTTACTAAGTTTCAGGCTGAGAGAATATGTTGCATCACGGTTCCTCTCATTAACGGGTTATTCTCATTAACGGGTTATTCTCGTTAACGGGTTATTCTCATTAACGGGTTATTCTCGTTAACGGGTTATTCTCATTAACGGGTTATTCTCATTAACGGGTTATTCTCGTTAACGGGTTCCTCTCGTTAACGGGTTATTCTCATTAACGGGTTCCTCTCGTTAACGGGTTATTCTCATTCACGGGTTCCTCTCGTTAACGGGTTCCTCTCGTTAACGGGTTCCTCTCTTTAACGTATTCCTCTTGTTAACGGGTTATTCTCGTTAACCGGTTCCTCTCGTTAACCGGTTTCTCTCGTTAACCGGTTCCTCTCGTTAACGGGTTCTTGAACCGGTTCCCCCTCCAGACGGTGGAGATGCACAAAGAGAAGGTGTCCCGGAGGGAGATCGGCGTCTTCACGGCGGTGAGACGAGTCCCACGCAGCCACAAGATCCTGCCTCCTCCACAGCCTGCTGCCGGGACACAGCCCCGCCCACCTTACAGCCGCCGACCAATCAACTACCAGCAGCTGGACGACCTCGGCCACGGCATGAAGGTAACTCACACACACACACACTAA
The DNA here is from genome assembly GCA_016806645.1 of Ophiodon elongatus. Taxonomy (NCBI): domain Eukaryota; kingdom Metazoa; phylum Chordata; class Actinopteri; order Perciformes; family Hexagrammidae; genus Ophiodon; species Ophiodon elongatus. The sequence goes on from JACSYO010001427.1 coordinate 32,135, forward strand.
CTGTACTAACCCATCTGTACTAACCCATCTGTACTAACCCATCTGTACTAACCCATCTGTACTAACCCTTCTGTACTAACCCTTCTGTACTAAACCTTCTGTACTAACCCATCTGTACTAACCCTTCTGTACTAACCCTTCTGTACTAACCCTTCTGTACTAACCCATCTGTACTAACCCTTCTGTACTAACCCATCTGTACTAACCCTTCTGTACTAACCCTTCTGTACTAACCCATCTGTACTAACCCTTCTGTACTAACCCATCTGTACTAAACCTTCTGTACTAACCCATCTGTACTAACCCTTCTGTACTAACCCTTCTGTACTAACCCATCTGTACTAAACCTTCTGTACTAACCCTTCTGTACTAACCCATCTGTACTAACCCTTCTGTACTAACCCATCTGTACTAACCCTTCTGTACTAACCCATCTGTACTAACCCTTCTGTACTAACCCATCTGTACTAAACCTTCTGTACTAACCCATCTGTACTAACCCTTCTGTACTAACCCTTCTGTACTAACCCATCTGTACTAAACCTTCTGTACTAACCCTTCTGTACTAACCCATCTGTACTAACCCTTCTGTACTAACCCATCTGTACTAAACCTTCTGTACTAACCCTTCTGTACTAACCCTTCTGTACTAACCCATCTGTACTAACCCTTCTGTACTAACCCATCTGTACTAACCCTTCTGTACTAACCCTTCTGTACTAAACCTTCTGTACTAAACCTTCTGTACTAACCCATCTGTACTAAACCTTCTGTACTAACCCATCTGTACTAAACCTTCTGTACTGAACCTTCTGTACTAACCCATCTGTACTAACCCATCTGTACTAACCCTTCTGTACTAAACCTTCTGTACTAACCCATCTGTACTAACCCTTCTGTACTAACCCATCTGTACTAACCCTTCTGTACTAACCCATCTGTACTAACCCTTCTGTACTAACCCATCTGTACTAACCCTTCTGTACTAACCCATCTGTACTAAACCTTCTGTACTAACCCATCTGTACTAACCCTTCTGTACTAACCCATCTGTACTAACCCATCTGTACTAAACCTTCTGTACTAACCCTTCTGTACTAACCCTTCTGTACTAACCCTTCTGTACTAACCCATCTGTACTAACCCTTCTGTACTAACCCATCTGTACTAACCCATCTGTACTAAACCTTCTGTACTAACCCTTCTGTACTAACCCTTCTGTACTAACCCATCTGTACTAAAGATGAAGGACCCTCTGAGGGTTATGGTAGAATAGTTTCTGTAGCTCCTTGAGCCTCATATAATATATATGATAAAGACACACAGCAGCATGAAGACAAACAAAAGCAGAAGTTAGTTTGTGGTGAGGTCTGAGATGTGACAGGAAGTCGTCTGCAGCAAAACCACAGAAACAGAAGTGACTCTTCAGTAAAGGTTCCTTATCAAGTTCCCTTGTCTCCTTCACTGCGACGCGGTGACCTGGTTTTATTTTTATGTATCAGACCTTCAGCTCTTCTACTGTAAACTACTGTAACTACAGTAAACTACAGTAAACTACAGTAAACTACTGTAACTACTGTAAACTACTGTAACTACAGTAAATTACTGTAACTACAGTAAACTACTGTAACTACTGTAACTACAGTAACTACTGTAAACTACTGTAACTACAGTAAATTACTGTAACTACAGTAAACTACTGTAACTACTGTAACTACAGTAACTACTGTAAACTACTGTAACTACAGTAAATTACTGTAACTACAGTAAACTACTGTAACTACTGTAACTACAGTAACTACTGTAAACTACTGTAACTACAGTAAATTACTGTAACTACAGTAAACTACTGTAACTACTGTAACTACAGTAACTACTGTAAACTACTGTAACTACAGTAAATTACTGTAACTACAGTAAACTACTGTAACTACTGTAACTACAGTAACTACTGTAAACTACTGTAACTACAGTAAATTACTGTAACTACAGTAAACTACTGTAACTACTGTAACTACAGTAACTACTGTAAACTACTGTAACTACAGTAAATTACTGTAACTACAGTAAACTACTGTAACTACTGTAACTACAGTAACTACTGTAAACTACTGTAACTACAGTAAACTACTGTAACTACAGTAAACTACTGTAACTACTGTAACTACAGTAAACTACTGTAAACTACTGTAAACTACTGTAACTACAGTAAACTACTGTAAACTACTGTAACTACAGTAAACTACTGTAACTACTGTAAACTACTGTAACTACAGTAAACTACTGTAAACTACTGTAACTACAGTAAACTACTGTAACTACTGTAACTACTGTAACTACAGTAAACTACTGTAAACTACTGTAAACTACTGTAACTACTGTAAACTACTGTAACTACAGTAAACTACTGTAAACTACTGTAACTACAGTAAACTACTGTAACTACTGTAAACTACTGTAACTACAGTAAACTACTGTAACTACAGTAAACTACAGTAAACTACTGTAACTACTGTAAACTACTGTACACTGCGCCGCTGTACACAGTAAACTACATAGTACATAGTAATACTACTGTCGTGTTGAAGAAGATCTCTTCAACACGGTGTTTTATTCTATTCTATTTGTTACTGCTGCTGGTGTCCAGCCAACACACACACACACACACATACACACACACACACACACACACACACACACACACACATACACACACACACACACACACACACACACACACACACACACACACACACACATACACACACACACACACACACACACACACACACACACACACACAGTAACACACACACACACACACACACACACATACACACACACACACACACACACACACACACAC
>JACSYO010001427.1:40000-57500 GCA_016806645.1 Ophiodon elongatus
CTGATCCAGCCCTAACTATAGACCTGATCCAGCCCTAACTATAGACCTGATCCAGCCCTAACTATAGACCAACCAGCCCTAACTATAACCTGATCCAGCCCTAACTATAGACCTGATCCAGCCCTAACTATAAACCTGATCCAGCCCTAACTATAAACCTGATCCAGCCCTAACTATAAGCGCTATCAAAGAGGAAAGTCTTAAGTCTACTCTTAAATGTGGTCACTGTGTCTGCCCCCCGGACTGAAAGTGGAAGCTGGTTCCATAGAAGAGGAGCTTGATAACTGAAGGCTCTGGCTCCCATCCTACTTTTTAAGACTCTAGGAACCACAAGCAGCCCCGCATTTAGTGAGCGCAGCTCTCTAGTGGGGTAGTATGGTACTATGAGCTCTCTAGTGGGCTAATATGGTACTATGAGCTCTCTAGTGGGGTAATATGGTACTATAAGCTCTCTAGAGGGGTAATATGGTACTATGAGCTCTCTAGTGGGCTAATATGGTACTATGAGATCCTTAAGATATGATGGTGTCTCACCAATTAAGGCTTTCTAGGTGAGGAGAAGGATTTTAAATTCGACTGGATTTTACAGGGAGCCAGTGAAGAGAAGCTAATACAGGAGTAATATGATCTCTTCTCTTAGTTGTTGTTAGTACACGAGCTGCAGCATTCTGGATCAACTGGAGAGATTTAAGAGACTTATTAGAGCAGCCTGATAATAAGGAGTTACAGTAGTCCAGTCTAGAAGTAACAAATGCGTGAACTGATTTTTCTGTGTGAGAGGTAATAGGCATGCTTGAGGATATTAGGTGTACTAGGAGTTCTTGAGGATGTGAGAGGTAATAGGCATGCTTGAGGATGTTATGTGTACTAGGAGTTCTTGAGGATGTGAGAGGTAATAGGCATGCTTGAGGATATTAGGTGTACTAGGAGTTCTTGAGGATGTGAGAGGTAATAGGCATGCTTGAGGATGTTAGGTGTACTAGGAGTTCTTGAGGATATTATTGGTACTAGGAGTTCTTGGGATATTAAGGATACTAGGATATTTTGGGGGGTGTTAATAGGAGTTCTTGAGGATGTTAGGGGTAAAAGGAGTTCATGAGGATGTTAGAGATACTAGGCAAGCTTGAGGATGTTAGGGGTGCTAGGAGTTCTTGAGGTAGTTAGAGGTACTAGGCATGCTTCAGAATGTTAAGGATACTAGGAGTTCTTCAGGATGTTATTGGTACTAGGAGATTTTGGGGGTGTTAGGGGTACAAGGAGTTCATGAGGATGTTAGAGATACTAGGCAAGCTTCAGAAAAGTTTCAGGAAACTTTCTTTTGGGTCATCAATTAAGTTCTCATTAAGTGTCATTGATGAGATTTTATAAGTTCTTGAACAAACTGATATTAGTTTAAGGCTGACCACGAGATTCTTTAGTCATACTTGAGGTTCTATAGGTCATTGTCAAAACATTTGGGGTCTTGCAAGAGGTGTTCCAAGAGTCGTTCTTAGGAGTGTTTTGAGAGAGTTAAAGCGGCCCTTTAAACGCTTACAGGAGTCATTTGGCCTACACTATGGGCCTTGAGTAAGGATTTCTAGTTGTCCTGAATAATTTTTCAGGAGTCCCATAGGAAGTTAGGAGGTCCCTGAGAACTATATGATTCATTGTATGAGACCCCAAGAAGGTCAGGGCATCCAGGACTCACTGGAAAAGTTCTAAGGGTCCTTTAGGAGGTTGCAGTAGGCTTTAATGTTCTACGGATCCTTGAGTAGGTTTCTGACTAAGTCCTCGAGAGGATTATAGGGGCCTTGAGGACTTTTTAGGTTTTAAGTCACTGAGGAAGTTGTATAGGTCCTGGAGACCCGGAAAAGGAGAAAGTTCTAGAAAGGTTCCAGACCTTTATTTGATCAGATGATTTTCTGTGTGAGGATCCATAGATTGTCTATGAATACAGATGATCACTACCCCTTTTGAACAAACGCCATTGTGGTGCTAATACTTACTGATTCTCTCTGTCTGTCTGTCAGTGATGATCCCCCCTCCTCCCCCTTACCCTCCCCCCCATGCTCCTCCCTCCTTCTCCTCCTCCTCCACCCTGCTACCACGCCCCTCTTCCTCCTCTAGACTTTACTTACCTGCTCGCCTCGAACACCTGGGTAAGAAAACACACAAATATTACTGTTAGTATGTAATTAGTACTCTATTACTGGTAGTAGAAGTACTAGTCCTAGAGGTAGACAGTTTTGTAGAAGTAGTACTTTAGTTCTGTATATTATTGTGACCATCTCATACTATTACAGTTGTAGGGCAGTAGTACTACACATCAGCAGTACACAGACAACTCCTGAAAATGTAAACTCTCAGCTTCGCTTCTTTTTGTCAAAGCCCCGCCTCCTCAGACCTGATTGGCCATTTACAGCTGTCACTCACAGGACCTCTGTGCTCTTAGATTTGGAGCTCCCAGCCATGCCCCCGCCTCTCCTGTTGGATGATGAGGGGGGTTTTGATGACCTCATGCCGCCCCTCCCTCCACCAGTGGACTACGACACGGACGCCCCCGAACAATACCTGGAGAAAGGTACTGTAACACTGACACACACACACACACACACACACACACACACACACACACACACACACACACACACATATATATATACATATATATATATATATATATATATATATATATATATGTATATATATATAAATATATATACATATATATACACACACACATGTATATTACAGGTAAAGGTACTGATATTGTAGGAAACATATGTTGCAGGTATATAACCTGCTGTGGTGCTAGTGTTGCACAGTTTACGATCCTAGAAAGGTTAAAAACGGTACAATACCCTTTTTTATTAGTTCTGGTACTTGAAGTATGATAGTGTGTTAATAAGATGTACGATGGACTGGACTGAGCAGAACTCCATTCAAAGAAAGGAGGAAAATAACAATGTGGCTCTAATTACCAGCCAAATGTACCAATAATATTAAATTCACCATCTTTTCTGAATCTGTCCAAACATCTCCTATAATATGGCAAACACATGATCCGCCACAGAGGACCGGTCTCAGAAAGTTAAGTATCAAAGAAATCACATCAACTCAAGTACAGGGGACAAGTAATGAGTTCTAGATTCTCAATTAATGATTCCATTACTTTTACTGACGTTTTACATCTTTGCCTGTTTCAGTGTTGGTTGGCAGGTATGTAGGCGGGTGTTTATTATTTATCCATCTCTGAAGCGCTGCTTTCATATTATCGCTCAGTTTATCATCTCTGATGTTTGAGATCTGGATTCTGTCCCCCAACAACATAACGGGAGGACATTCTGAATGTGTAACTAGATTTATGTTTCACGAGGTGCAGACAGACATATAACTGCAGTTCCCCTGTGTCTCCAGTGGTGGCGCTGTACAGGTACGAGGCCTCCAAACCCGACGACCTGGCGCTCTCAGAGGGCGACGTCATCTACTTGCTGCATCGCCATGGCGACGGCTGGTGTGAGGGGTTTCTCAAAGGCAACAGGGGCTTCTTCCCCGGAAACTACGTCCAGCCCTGTGGCGAGACCGGAGCCCCCCGAGAGACCTGAGTCCCCAGAGACCTGAGTCCCCAGAGATCGGAGCCCCCCCAGAGACCTGAGTCCCCAGAGACCTGAGTCCCCAGAGACCTGAGTCCCCAGAGGGCTCATCTCCATGGAAACTGAATCTGTATGAACTCCACAACAAACCAAACCACATGTTTGATCTCAACATGCACGTGGATTCAGTGATACGTTAATAATTCACATTGTTTTAGATAAATATAAACAAACAGAATAAAGGAGTTGATTCATTACAATGTAACAAACGTTTGCTACTCACTTCTCTTCCCAACACGATGTCTGTTACGCCACCTGGTCCACCTGGTCCACCCGGTCCACCCGGTCCACCCGGTCCACCCAGTCCACTTGGTCCACCCGGTCCACCTGGTCCACTTGGTCCACCCGGTCCACCCGGTCCACTTGGTCCACCCGGTCCACCCGGTCCACCCAGTCCACTTGGTCCACCCGGTCCACTTGGTCCACCCGGTCCACCCGGTCCACCCAGTCCACTTGGTCCACTTGGTCCACCCGGTCCACTTGGTCCACCCGGTCCACCCGGTCCACTTGGTCCACCCGGTCCACCCGGTCCACTTGGTCCACCCGGTCCACCTGGTCCACCCGGTCCACCCGGTCCACTTGGTCCACTTGGTCCACCCGGTCCACCTGGTCCACTTGGTCCACCCGGTCCACCTGGTCCACCTGGTCCACTTGGTCCACCCGGTCCACCTGGTCCACTTGGTCCACCCGGTCCACCTGGTCCACCTGTATTTATTGAAGCATTAATGTGTTCATCACTTTAACGGAGGAGCTCATTTTAATGTCTTTATATACTGCTGGTAGTTTAATCTATAATATAACATCTTCATTTATTAGTTGATTAATATTCTGAATCTGTAAAGTAACTAAATCTTTAGATTATTCCCTGAATACTCTCAAATCCTGTTCATGCCATTTATTATTATTTATTTTATAATCAAAATTAAAATAATTGCAGATTATTCGATAAAACAAATAATTGTAGCAGCTTTAATCTCATTTAATTGTAAATTAATTTATTATTTAAGTTAAAATATAAAATGATTGATTAATATACTTTACTGTTTCTGTTCTCCATTAATCGAATAAATATGTTAGAAAATAGTAAAGAATCTAAAGTTTTAGTCTTTTCACAATAAAATATTCACCCTTTAAAAGGAAAATGGTTTAAAATAGAATTTGAAAAGTGAAACAGCTGAAAAGTTAATCTGAAATGTTAAAATAAACATGTTCAGATGTTGAAAGCTCATAAATGATTTTAACAATGAGGTCAGAACGATCTGAAGCAGTTATTATTATATTATTATATATTGTGAGACTATGTAAAGCTACAGCTGGTAACTGTAAGAACAGGACTTCCTGTGATATTTCATAACCTGACCATGAGGCAGATCATCTGTGTGTAATAATGAGGTCTGTTTATCCATGTTGACAATAAGCCCCGCCCCCTCCACCATGGTGACAATAAGCCCCACCCCCTCCACCTTCTGGTTGGTTCTGAGACATGGTGGACGTCATGTGACCTTCTTTCAGAATAAATACATACGCAGAGACAAATGTTGTTATGATCTTGTTTGACTTGTGCCATGAATTAAACACAAGAGATGGTTTTGCATGTTGTACTAATACACCTGTGGACTCTGAATGCAGTACTTTACTTTAAAGTGCTGCCCCCTGCAGGCCACACACGCAAACTACAGACTTATGGTTCAAACTGTTCAATAATCATCTGATATCTTCTTATTTATAATCACCAGTTATTACTGTCAGTAATGATCATTCAACATGTGAATTATGTTTAATAACTAATTTAAGTAATTTGTGTCTTTAAAGGATTAATAAATGAGTGAAGCTGAAGACTCACGGCTCCTCATTCATAAATGATAACAATAATAATAATAATAATAATACATTTTATTTATATAGCGCTTTTCAAAATTCTCAAAGGCACTTTACAAAAATCATTTACAAAAATCATTAATCACTTTACAAAAATCATCATCATAAAAGAGCTATACATTAAAAACATGGAACATACAATAGTCATAAATTAAAAGCACTTCTGAAAAGGTGGGTTTTGATTTGTGATTTGAATATAGAAAGTATAAAAAGTATAGAAAGTATAAAAAGTATAGAAAGTATAAAAAGTATAGAAAGGTCAGTGCAGTCTCGGATGCGTGTGGGGGGAGTTCCAGAGGGAGGGGCAGCTATGGAGGAGGCTCTGCCCCCCCATGTCCGGTGCTTGGTCCTGAGTGGATAGACAGGAGGTTGGAGAAGGAGGAGCGGAGCCCACGGGATGGAGGGTGGTGGTGGAGCAGGTCGGTGATGGAGGGTGGTGGTGGAGCAGGTCGGTGATGGAGTGTGGTGGAGCAGGTCGGTGATGGAGGGTGGTGGTGGAGCAGGTCGGTGATGGAGGGTGGTGGTGGAGCAGGTCGGTGATGGAGTGTGGTGGTGGAGCAGGTCGGTGATGGAGGGTGGTGGTGGAGCAGGTCGGTGATGGAGTGTGGTGGTGGAGCAGGTCGGTGATGGAGGGTGGTGGTGGAGCAGGTCGGTGATGAGGTGGTGGAGCAGGTCGGTGATGGAGGGTGGTGGTGGAGCAGGTCGGTGATGGAGGGTGGTGGTGGAGCAGGTCGGTGATGGAGGGTGGTGGTGGAGCAGGTCGGTGATGGAGGGTGGTGGTGGAGCAGGTCGGTGATGGAGGGTGGTGGTGGAGCAGGTCGGTGATGGAGGGTGGTGGTGGAGCAGGTCGGTGATGGAGGTGGTGGTGGAGCAGGTCGGTGATGGAGGGTGGTGGAGCAGGTCGGTGATGGAGGGTGGTGGTGGAGCAGGTCGGTGATGGAGGGTGGAGGAGCAGGTCGGTGAGGAGGGTGGAGCAGGTCGGTGATGGAGGGTGGAGGAGCAGGTCGTGATGGAGGGTGGTGGAGGAGGTCGGTGATGGAGGGGGTGGTGGAGCAGGTCGGTGATGGAGTGGTGGTGGAGCAGGTCGGTGATGGAGGTGGTGGTGGAGCAGGTCGGTGATGGAGGGTGGTGGTGGAGCAGGTCGGTGATGGAGGGTGGTGGTGGAGCAGGTCGGTGATGGAGGGTGGTGGTGGAGCAGGTCGGTGATGGAGGGTGGTGGAGCAGGTCGGTGATGGAGGGTGGTGGTGGAGCAGGTCGGTGATGGAGGGTGGTGGAGGAGCAGGTCGGTGATGGAGGGTGGTGGTGGAGCAGGTCGGTGATGTAGTGTGGTGGAGCAGGTCGGTGATGGAGGGTGGTGGTGGAGCAGGTCGGTGATGGAGGGTGGTGGAGGAGCAGGTCGGTGATGGAGGGTGGTGGTGGAGCAGGTCGGTGATGGAGGGTGGTGGAGCAGGTCGGTGATGGAGGGTGGTGGTGGAGCAGGTCGGTGATGGAGGGTGGTGGTGGAGCAGGTCGGTGATGGAGGGTGGTGGAGCAGGTCGGTGATGGAGGGTGGTGGTGGAGCAGGTCGGTGATGGAGGGTGGTGGTGGAGCAGGTCGGTGATGGAGGTGGTGGTGGAGCAGGTCGGTGATGGAGGGTGGTGGTGGAGCAGGTCGGTGAGGTAGTGTGGTGGAGCAGGTCGGTGATGGAGGGTGGTGGTGGAGCAGGTCGGTGATGGAGGGTGGTGGTGGAGCAGGTCGGTGATGGAGGGTGGTGGTGGAGCAGGTCGGTGATGGAGTGTGGTGGTGGAGCAGGTCGGTGATGGAGGGTGGTGGTGGAGCAGGTCGGTGATGGAGGGTGGTGGTGGAGCAGGTCGGTGATGGAGGGTGGTGGTGGAGCAGGTCGGTGATGGAGGTGGTGGAGCAGGTCGGTGATGGAGTGTGGTGGAGCAGGTCGGTGATGGAGGGTGGTGTGGAGCAGGTCGGTGATGGAGGGTGGTGGTGGAGCAGGTCGGTGATGGAGGTGGTGGTGGAGCAGGTCGGTGATGGAGGTGGTGGTGGAGCAGGTCGGTGATGGAGGGTGGTGGTGGAGCAGGTCGGTGATGGAGGGTGGTGGTGGAGCAGGTCGGTGAGGTAGTGGTGGAGCAGGTCGGTGATGGAGGGTGGTGGTGGAGCAGGTCGGTGATGGAGTGTGGTGGTGGAGCAGGTCGGTGATGGAGGGTGGTGGTGGAGCAGGTCGGTGATGGAGTGTGGTGGTGGAGCAGGTCGGTGATGGAGGGTGGTGGTGGAGCAGGTCGGTGATGGAGGGTGGTGGTGGAGCAGGTCGGTGATGGAGTGTGGTGGTGGAGCAGGTCGGTGATGGAGGGTGGTGGTGGAGCAGGTCGGTGAGGTAGTGTGGTGGAGCAGGTCGGTGATGGAGGGTGGTGGTGGAGCAGGTCGGTGATGGAGTGTGGTGGTGGAGCAGGTCGGTGATGGAGGGTGGTGGTGGAGCAGGTCGGTGATGGAGGGTGGTGGTGGAGCAGGTCGGTGAGGTAGTGTGGTGGAGCAGGTCGGTGATGGAGGGTGGTGGTGGAGCAGGTCGGTGATGGAGGGTGGTGGTGGATGGAGGTGGTGGTGGAGCAGGTCGGTGATGGAGGGTGGTGGTGGAGCAGGTCGGTGATGGAGGGTGGTGGAGCAGGTCGGTGATGGAGGGGTGGTGGAGCAGGTCGGTGATGGGGTGGTGGTGGACACAGGGGTGATGGAGGTGGTGGTGGAGCAGGTCGGTGAGGAGTGGTGGTGGAGCAGGTCGGTGATGGAGGGTGGTGGTGGAGCAGGTCGGTAGTGGTGGAGCAGGTCGGTGATGGAGGGTGGTGGTGGAGCAGGTCGGTGATGGAGTGTGTGGTGGAGCAGGTCGGTGATGGAGGGTGGTGGTGGAGCAGGTCGGTGATGGAGGGTGGTGGTGGAGCAGGTCAAACGGTGAGGAGTGGTGGTACAGGCGGTGATGGATAACACAAGTGGTGGTGGAGGGTGATGGAGTGTGGTGGTGGAGCAGGTCGGTGATGGAGGTGGTGGTGGAGCAGGTCGGTGATGGAGGGTGGTGGTGGAGCAGGTCGGTGATGGAGGAGGGGGCCTGGTGGTGGAGCAGGTCGGTGATGGGGGGTGGTGGTGGAGCAGGTCGGTGATGGAGGAGGGGGCCTGGTGGTGGAGCAGGTCGGTGATGGAGGAGGGGGCCTGGTGGTGGAGCAGGTCGGTGATGGAGGAGGGGGCCACCACACGGTGATGGAGGAGGGGGCCTGGTGGTGGAGGGCTCTGTGAGGGAGGAGAAGGACTTTGTATTGGATCCGTTGTGGGACGGGGATCCGGTGGAGGTCTGGAGAACAGGTCATGTGATCACGGGAGCAGCAGAGTTCTGAATGTATTGAAGTTTATTTGAGATTTTGGATGATGTGCCATAAAGAATACTGGTGAAGGCGTGGATTGTGGAGGTGGTGAAGGCGTGGATTGTGGAGGTGGTGAAGGCGTGGATTGTGGAGGTGGTGAAGGCGTGGATTGTGGAGGTGGTGAAGGCGTGGATTGTGGAGGTGGTGAAGGCGTGGATCAGAGTTTCAGCAGCAGAGTGACGGGTGGAGACGGGTGGAGACGGGTGGAGACGTTGTTTTTGAAGTGAAAGAAGGCAGTTCTGGTGATTTGGTTGACGAGGTGTTCTAAGGAGAGGTTGGTGTGGGTGGAGGAGACGGAGTGGAGGAGTCGATGGTGGAGCAGAAGCTGTGACTGGTAATAGTGGTTTCATTAAATCACATCTAAACAATACTCATGAAACATCTGCTCCACTTTAAGCTGCTTCAGAAAGTCCAAACTTCAAATGAAAGATCAGTGAGCAACAATATCTGAGTCCACGAGACATATTGATGTTTTATCAGAACTATGTTTGACCTTTGACCTTTTAGATTCAAGCTTTGATATGATGACCACGTGTTTGTGACATCAGGTGAAGGCTGTCAATCATTTACTGCTGTTGGTCCTACTGGGTCTTACTGGGTCCTACTGGGTCTTACTGGGTCCTACTGGGTCTTACTAGGTCTTACTGGGTCCTACTAGGTCTTACTGGGTCCTACTAGGTCTTACTAGGTCCTACTGCGTCTTACTGGGTCCTACTAGGTCTTACTGGGTCTTACTAGGTCCTACTGGGTCTTACTAGGTCCTACTGGGTCTTACTGGGTCTTACTAGGTCCTACTGGGTCTTACTGGGTCTTACTAGGTCCTACTGGGTCTTACTAGGTCTTACTGGGTCCTACTAGGTCCTACTGGGTCTTACTAGGTCCTACTGGGTCTTACTAGGTCCTACTGGGTCTTACTAGGTCTTACTGGGTCCTACTAGGTCCTACTGGGTCTTACTAGGTCTACTGGGTCTACTAGGTCTACTGGGTCTACTAGGTCCTACTGGGTCTTACTAGGTCTTACTGGGTCCTACTAGGTCCTACTGGGTCTTACTAGGTCCTACTGGGTCTTACTAGGTCTTACTGGGTCCTACTGGTGACTGGGTCGCCCTCCAGACTTGATCCCTTCATCGGCCCCGCCTCCTGGTCGCCCTCCAGACTTGAACCGCTAACTCTGTGGCTACAGGACGACCCGCTCTGCCCATGAGCCACAGCCGCCCAGAAAGCCCAAGTAGAGCTGGAAAGAAAGATTTTCTTTATCCTAAAAAATACTTTTCTTGCTTCTAAATAATAATAATGTGTTCTGCTCATTGAGCTTAATTGTTGTGAGTGCAGGAATAATAAATATTTCCATGAGTTCCGTTCGCTCGTCTGCACAGTAAGAAGACCCGGAGAGCTTGACCCCGCCATCATCCGTACGCATTCCAACCTGTTGGTACGAGAGCATCCCGATGAGGCTCACACACCGTAATCAAACAAACACAAAATCCTTGTGAAATATCTTTATTGTCAGTTATCAAAATGTTTTCAAGTAAAAAACAGAAATAAATAGTTTGTTCATAAATAGCAAAATAAATATAGATAAATAAATAGAGTAACAGTAGAAACCAAACGAGTCTCTCACAGAGAAACAGAATATATATCAGCAGCTGCTTCAGTGTTGCTGTGGAGTCGCTGCAGAGCGCCTCCTGGTGGCAGCCGCCGACTCCACGAGGGAACCGCCGAGCATGTCCAGCTGCTCCAGGTGCAGTTTAGTCTGCTTCCTGATCAGCTCCCAGGAACCAGGACTACCCCCCTGAACACAAAGAACTACAGTCAGTACTACTACTCATACCCCCCTGAACACAAAGAACTACAGTCAGTACTACTACTCATACCCCCCTGAACACAAAGAACTACAGTCAGTCTACTACTCATACCCCCCTGAACACAAAGAACTACAGTCAGTCTACTACTCATACCCCCCTGAACACAAAGAACTACAGTCAGTCTACTACTCATACCCCCCTGAACACAAAGAACTACAGTCAGTCTACTACTCATACCCCCCTGAACACAAAAACACACACACACCATACCCCCCTGAACACAAAGAACTACAGTCAGTACTACTACTCATACCCCCCTGAACACAAAGAACTACAGTCAGTCTACTACTCATACCCCCCTGAACACAAAGAACTACAGTCAGTCACACCAACCCCCAACACAAAAACACACACACACCAACCCCCTGAACACAAAGAACTACAGTCAGTACTACTACTCATACCCCCCTGAACACAAAGAACTACAGTCAGTACTACTACTCATACCCCCCTGAACACAAAGAACTACAGTCAGTACTACTACTCATACCCCCCTGAACACAAAGAACTACAGTCAGTCCTACTACTCATACCCCCCTGAACACAAAGAACTACAGTCAGTACTACTACTCATACCCCCCTGAACACAAAGAACTACAGTCAGTACTACTACTCATACCCCCCTGAACACAAAGAACTACAGTCAGTACTACTACTCATACCCCCCTGAACACAAAGAACTACAGTCAGTCCTACTACTCATACCCCCCTGAACACAAAGAACTAGTCAGTACTACTACATATACAACAACAGTACTTGTACTTACAGTGCGGTACAGAGTACACTTTTCCAGTCTCCGGTAGTATCTTCTCAGGTTGTGATGTCGGCTTTGAGTCGACACCTGAAGAAAAGAAAAAAAAACACTTTTCAGATTGTTTTTCTGTGTTTGTAAAACATGAAGTCATATCAGTTGAAGCGTCGCTTCTCAACGAAGCTGAACAGGCAGAAGTGTCAGTAGTAAAAGCAGTTAAAGTGTCAGTTGAAGTGTAGACCTCAACAGTAAAAGGCTGAAAGCCCTGAAAGTCCCCTGGAGAGCTGAAAGCAGTGGAAGTGTCCCATAAATAAGTGAAAGCAGTGGAAGTGTCCCATGAATAAGTGAAAGCAGTGGAAGTGTCCCATGAATAAGTGAAAGCAGTGGAAGTGTCCCATGAATAAGTGAAGGCAGTGGAAGTGTCCCATGAATAAGTGAAAGCAGTGGAAGTGTCCCATGAATAAGTGAAGGCAGTGGAAGTGTCCCATGAATAAGTGAAAGCAGTGGAAGTGTCCCATGAATAAGTGAAGGTAGTGGAAGTGTCCCATGAATAAGTGAAAGCAGTGGAAGTGTCCCATGAATAAGTGAAAGCAGTGGAAGTGTCCCATGAATAAGTGAAAACAGTGGAAGTGTCCAATGAATAAGTGAAAGCAGTGGAAGTGTCCCATGAATAAGTGAAAACAGTGGAAGTGTCCCATGAATAAGTGAAAGCAGTGGAAGTGTCCCATGAATAAGTGAAAGCAGTGGAAGTGTCCAATGAATAAGTGAAAGCAGTGGAAGTGTCACATGAATAAGTGAAATCAGTGGAAGTGTCCCATGAATAAGTGAAAGCAGTGGAAGTGTCCCATGAATAAGTGAAAGCAGTGGAAGTGTCCCATGAATAAGTGAAAGCAGTGGAAGTGTCCAATGAATAAGTGAAAGCAGTGGAAGTGTCCCATGAATAAGTGAAAGCAGTGGAAGTGTCCCATGAATAAGTGAAAGCAGTGGAAGTGTCCCATGAATAAGTGAAAGCAGTGGAAGTGTCCCATGAATAAGTGAAAGCAGTGGAAGTGTCCCATGAATAAGTGAAAGCAGTGGAAGTGTCCCATGAATAAGTGAAAGCAGTGGAAGTGTCCCATGAATAAGTGAAAGCAGTGGAAGTGTCCCATGAATAAGTGAAAGCAGTGGAAGTGTCCCATGAATAAGTGAAAGCAGTGGAAGTGTCCCATGAATAAGTGAAAGCAGTGGAAGTGTCCAATGAATAAGTGAAAGCAGTGGAAGTGTCCCATGAATAAGTGAAAGCAGTGGAAGTGTCCCATAAATAAGTGAAAGCAGTGGAAGTGTCCAATGAATAAGTGAAAGCAGTGGAAGTGTCTCTACTCACGCAGGTCGTCAGGCCGTCCATCTGCCTGTCGATGGTCATGAGGAAGCGTTCAGTCTTGGCGGTATCCCAGGTAACGGAGGAGCGGTTGTCGTGACGATAGAGACCAGCGATCAACTGCAGACTGTCTCTGATGAAAGCCAGTTGGGAGTCCACCTGGTGGGAAGGACAGGTGTGAATATTCCAGCTCTCTGATTGGCTGACAGAGCTGATGTCAGCAAAACAAATGTTTATGTTTGTGTGATAAAAGTCTGAATAAACATTAAATATTTAAATGATCTGAAGGAAGTGGAAGTGTCAGTTTAAATGAAATGTTGACTGATTCACTGACTGACTGACTGACTGACTGATTGACTGACTGCCTGCCTGCCTGATGGTTACCTCATGGCTCCTGATGCGCTGGTAGAGTCTGTAAGGGAAAGGAACTGGACTCTCCTGGTGGGTCAGCGCTCCGCCCTGGAACATGAATAAAAGAACACTTCTTATTGTCAGTGTTCAAATAATAACTTATATATTAATAATGATGATAATAATTATAATAATGTAGTTACAGGACCACAGGACCTGGACCTGGACCTGGACCTGGACCTGGACCTGGACCTGGACCTGGACCTGGTGGTGTACTCACCATGCTTTGGACCAGGGTCAGAGAGGTGTTGCTCAGGTGACCATAGTTTCTGAGCCAATCACAGCAGAGGATCGGGCTCACGGCGCTGCAGAGGAAGACGAGGAGGCTGGTCCAGCTGGTCATGATGAAGGTGGTGCAGCTGATGAAGGTGGTGCAGCTGATGAAGGTGGTGCAGCTGATGAAGGTGGTGCAGGTGGAGTGAGTTGTCTCCAACATGCTGCTGAGACTTTTATTCCAGAGGAGAGAAGAGAAAAGGGAGAGTGAAACAGTGCGGGACTTTTCCCTTTTCATTTTCTACACACAGAAATACTGTGTGTAGAAAATATACACACAATATATACACAATATATATATATTCTGTATACACAATATATACACAATATATACACAATATATATATATTCTGTATACACAATATATACACAATATATACAGAATATATATATAAATATATACATATATACACAATATATACAGAATATATATATATATTCTGTATACACAATATATACACAATATATACACAATATATATATATTCTGTATACACAATATATACACAATATAACAATATATATATATTCTGTATACACAATAAACAATATATATATTCTGTATACACAATATATACACAATATATACACAATATATATATATATATTCTGTATACACAATATATACACAATATATACATATATTCTGTATACACAATATATACACAATATATACACAATATATATATATATATTCTGTATACACAATATATACACAATATATACATATATTCTGTATACACAATATATACACAATATATACACAATATATATATATATATTCTGTATACACAATATATACACAATATATACATATATTCTGTATACACAATATATACACAATATATACATATATTCTGTATACACAATATATATATATTGTGTATACAGAATATAAACACAATATATATATATGTATATATATATATATACATATATATAAATGTTGTTTATATGTATATGTATGTGTATGTATACATATACATATATATATGTATATATATATATATTGTTTATATATATATGTATTTAAACAATATATATATATATACATGTATATATGTATGTATATATTGTTTATATTTACATATATATTTATATGTATATATATTGTTTAGATATATCTAAACAATATCTATATATTGTTTATATATATATACAATATATAAACAGTATATATATATATATTGTTTATATATTGTTTATATACTACTTCAGAAATATGAAATTATTTCATTATATTTTGATTTAATTCATTTATGTTCAACTGTTCAAAGATATTTAGTAAAACATCAGAATCACCTTTAGATAATTAAATATGAATTATAGATTGTTATATTATTATATGATTATAGATTATTACATTACATATTATATTACATATTATACTACATATTATATTTAATAATATGATGTAAAATACTTTGAGGATGTATTGACTGTGTACTTTGTTTCCGTCATGAGGAACATTTGTATTCGTTTACTTTCGTTTTCCAGACGCATCGTTCTGAGCGGACTTGATGACGTCAGCTCCTCTCGTTCGGTTTCATTTTCTGGTCGTCAAGGAAACTGGTGACGCAACATAGTGACGTCACACCTGCTGATTCAATTCAATTTATTTTGTGTGTAACCAGGACCAGGACCAGGGTCCAGATAGAACCAGGACCAGGGTCCAGATAAAACCAGGACCAGGGTCCAGATAAAACCAGGGTCCAGATGTAACCAGGACCAGGGTCCCGATAAAACCAAGACCCAGATGTAACCAGGGTCCAGATAGAGCCAGGACCAGGGTCCAGATAAAACCAGGGACCATATAAAACCAGGACCAGGTTTTAAGATAAACATCTTAAAACCCTAAGATGTCCCCTAAGATGTCCCCTAACATGTCCCCTAATATGTCCCCTAACATGTCCCCTAACATGTCCCCTAATATGTCCCCTAACATGTCCCCTAATATGTCCCCTAACATGTCCCCTAACATGTCCCCTAACATGTCCCCTAACACTTTTCTCTGAGTTTTAAAGAGTTAATGAAACACTAGACGGATATGACGTCACCTCCATCTGCGTCGTCATTGGTCACTGTAGCAGGCCCCGCCCCTACCCGGAAGCGCGGTAAGCCGTGTTTGTTCGGTGAGAAGCGCGAAATAAACTTCTACCGGTTAACGTTACCGGTACCGGACAGGAGGCGGGGACTCCCCGGTACCCGCACGCGGACCCCGTGACCGGGAGAGTCTCGAACCGGCTCACCGGGTCTTTGTCCTGCAGGACATGGAGGACATGCAGGTCGACATCCTGGAGTTCAGAGTCCCCGTTGAGAACCACAAGACCCTGTTTGTGTGGGACATCCAGCCGGCTCACACGGAGGCCCAGGTCTACGTGAGTCCACATGGGGTCAGGGTCTACGTGAGTCCACATGGGATCAGGTCTGTGTGAGTCCACATAGGAGTCAGGGCCTGTGTGAGTTCACATGGGGTCAGGGTCTGCGTGACTCCACATGGGATCAGGTCTGTGTGAGTCCACATGGGGTCAGGGTCTGCGTGAGTCCACATGAATTAGGTCTGCGTGAGTCCACGTGGACCAGGTCTGCGTGTGTCCACGTGGACCAGGTCTGATGGGTGCTGTCCCCCAGGCCGGGCTGCTGGAGGTGTTCGGGGCCTTCGGGCCGCTCCACCTGCTGAAGGTGTTTCCTAACTCCGCCCCCAACCCACCGGGGTTCTACGCCCTGATCCGGTTCTACTCGGCGGTTCAGGCCTCGGCGGCCCGGTGGAGGACTAACGGACGCCCCCTGTTCCAGAGCGCTCCGCTCAAGGTACGTCCTCCTTTCTACACCTGGTCTTCATCCGGGTCCACCTGACGGAGGTGTAGTGGTGTTGTGAGGCAGAAGGGGGCGCTGTGGTTCAACCTGAGGCTCAGGACCCCCTTCAGGGGCACTGCAGGATTATAAATGATTTTAATGGGATTAATATCTTTATTCTGACCTTTGTAAAAGAAACCTTTCATCTTTGTGAAGACAGCTGTAAGGACATGCTGTTGCTATGGTAACCAGCACGTCACCTGTGTGTCTGTCCAGGTGAGGCTGAGCTCCAGACACACTCACTTCCTGTCTGACCAGAGCAGACCTCTTAGCCACGCCCACTGCGTGGAACTGGCCAATCACTGCTTGGGATTCAACGGCTGGACCTCTGACATCATCACAGTGAGACAACACGCTCTTCCTCGGTTACACCTTTACATCCAGGTGAGTCAGGTGAGTCAGGTGACTTCCTGTCTGTGTGTCCTCAGCTGAAGGAGCTCACCAACGAGGAGGAGGAGGAGGAGGAGGAAGGTGGAGGCAGACGGAGACGGAGGAGGCTGAAGTTTGGCTGTCTGCTGCAGCTCTCCTTCCCTCATCACGGACAGACGACCAGAGCAGCAGCTGTGGTGGAGGACAGCTACACCTGCACAGGTGAGGACAGCTACACCTGGTGAGGACAGCTACACCTGCACAGGTGAGGACAGCTACACCTGGTGAGGACAGCTACACCTGCACAGGTGAGGACAGCTACACCTGGTGAGGACAGCTACACCTGCACAGGTGAGGACATTGTCTCTGATATATAGATATATATCTATATATCTATATAGATCTATATAGATATATCTATATAGATATATATATCTATATATATATCTATATATATATCTAGATATATATATCTAGATATATATATCTATATAGATATATATATCTATATATATATATAGATAGATATATCTATATAGATCTATATAGATATATAGATATATATCTATATATCAGAGACAATATATATATAGATATATCTATATATATAGATATATATATCTATATAGATATATATATCTATATATATATATAGATATATAGATCTATATAGATCTATATCTATAGATCTATATATATATATCTATATATCT
>JACSYO010001427.1:62500-65000 GCA_016806645.1 Ophiodon elongatus
GTGATATTGTGTGATATTGTGTGACATTGTGTGATATTGTGTGATATTGTGTGATATTGTGTGATATTGTGTGACATTGTGTGACATTGTGTGACATTGTGTGATATTGTGTGATATTGTGTGACATTGTGTGACATTGTGTGATATTGTGTGATATTGTGTGACATTGTGTGACATTGTGTGACATTGTGTGATATTGTGTGACATTGTGTGATATTGTGTGACATTGTGTGACATTGTGTGATATTGTGTGACATTGTGTGATATTGTGTGACATTGTGTGACATTGTGTGATATTGTGTGATATTGTGTGACATTGTGTGATATTGTGTGACATTGTGTGATATTGTGTGACATTGTGTGATATTGTGTGACATTGTGTGACATTGTGTGATATTGTGTGACATTGTGTGACATTGTGTGACATTGTGTGATATTGTGTGATATTGTGTGACATTGTGTGACATTGTGTGATATTGTGTGACATTGTGTGATATTGTGTGACATTGTGTGATATTGTGTGACATTGTGTGATATTGTGTGACATTGTGTGACATTGTGTGATATTGTGTGACATTGTGTGACATTGTGTGACATTGTGTGATATTGTGTGACATTGTGTGACATTGTGTGACATTGTGTGATATTGTGTGATATTGTGTGACATTGTGTGATATTGTGTGACATTGTGTGATATTGTGTGATATTGTGTGACATTGTGTGATATTGTGTGACATTGTGTGATATTGTGTGACATTGTGTGATATTGTGTGATATTCTTCAGTACAAGCGGCTAAATCACCTGCTGTGCATCTTAAACACTAATATCACCTTCTTGTAGCGGCTTCTCGCTTAATCCTACAGTTCTATTTACACTTTGTTTGGTTTCTCTAACGGTAGCCACCGTACTCTAGCTCAGCAGCTAGCGATGGCTTCCTCTGCCTCTCCTTCTCCCCCTTGCTCAGTGTGTCACATGCTCAGCCAGTCCTCTGCCTCCCTTAATGATAACGGTACATCTAATACGTGTAGTTTGTTTGTAGGGTGGAGGCGAGGCTCAGTGAGTTAGAGGCACGGCTCCGCACCATGGAAGCTCAGTAGTTAGCTACAGTAGTTAGCCACAGTAGTTAGCTACAGTAGTTAGCCACAGTAGTTAGCTACAGTAGTTAGCTACAGTAGTTAGCCACAGTAGTTAGCTACAGTAGTTAGCCACAGTAGTTAGCTACAGTAGTTAGCCACAGTAGTTAGCTACAGTAGTTAGCTACAGTAGTTAGCCACAGTAGTTAGCCACAGTAGTTAGCCACAGTAGTTAGCCACAGTAGTTAGCTACAGTAGTTAGCTACAGTAGTTAGCCACAGTAGTTAGCACAGTGTTAGCCACAGTAGTTAGCTACAGTAGTTAGCCACAGTAGTTAGCCACAGTAGTTAGCTACAGTAGTTAGCCACAGTAGTTAGCCACAGTAGTTAGCTACAGTAGTTAGCCACAGTAGTTAGCTACAGTAGTTAGCACAGTAGTTAGCCACAGTAGTTAGCCTGCCCCCTCCCATAGTCGGTGCGGGCCAACCAGCCGTAGCTCCAGCTAGCTGTTCCCCGGCAGCCCCGAGCAGCAGGGAGGCTGGGTAACTGTCCGAAGGAATCGGAAGTCAACGCAGAAGCACACGGTGCACCACCAACCTCTTCACGTTTCTAACCGGTTCTCCCCACTCGGCGAGACACCCGCTGAGGAACCGACTCTGGTTATAGGTAGCTCCATAGTCAGAAACGTGAAGATAGCAAAGCCAGGGGTCACAGTCACATGCATTCCGGGGGCCAGAGCGGGCGACGTTGAGTCCTATTTAAAACTGCTGGCTAAGGATAAACGTAAATACAGTAAGATTGTAATACACGTCGGCGGTAATGACTCCCGAATCCGACACTCGGAGGTCACTAAAGTTAATGTGGCATCGGTGTGTTCATACGCCAAAACAATGTCGGACTCCGTAGTTTTCTCTGGCCCTCTCCCAAATTTGGTGAATGATGAGATGTATAGCCGCATGTCATCATTCAACCGCTGGTTGTCGAGGTGTCCAGCAAACAATGTGGGCTTCGTTGATAATTGGGAGACTTTCTGGGGAAAACCTGGTCTGATTAGGAGAGACGGCATTCATCCCACGTTGGATGGAGCGGATCTCATTTCTGCAAATCTGACCAACTTTGTTTGGGGACCTAATCCATGACAACCCAGAGTTCAGACCAGGAAGCAGAAGCAGAGTTGTAGTCTTACACCCTTCTCTGCACTTCCATTAGAGCAGTTACCCACCCAAAACTATATAGGGACTGTGTCTGCCCCACGGCCACTTAAATTAATTAAATCTAAAGCAACCAGAAGAGGAGTTGTACAAAATAACCTCATAAAAGTTAACACCACCAACGCAACAGTGCAACAAAATAGGAGAATTAAATGTGGACTCTTAAATATCAGATCTTTGTCATCTAAAGCTGTTTTAGTAAATGATTTAATATCT
>JACSYO010001428.1:0-15000 GCA_016806645.1 Ophiodon elongatus
AGGGCCCTAAATGATGCCTTCAGGGCCCTAGATGAGGCCTTAAGGGCCCTAGATGAGGCCTTCAGGGCCCTAAATGATGCCTTCAGGGCCCTAGATGAGGCCTTAAGGGCCCTAGATGAGGCCTTCAGGGCCCTAAATGATGCCTTCAGGGCCCTAGATGAGGCCTTAAGGGCCCTAGATGAGGCCTTCAGGGCCCTAAATGATGCCTTCAGGGCCCTAGATGAGGCCTTAAGGGCCCTAGATGAGGCCTTCAGGGCCCTAAATGATGCCTTCAGGGCCCTAGATGAGGCCTTAAGGGCCCTAGATGAGGCCTTCAGGGCCCTAAATGATGCCTTCAGGGCCCTAGATGAGGCCTTAAGGGCCCTAGATGAGGCCTTCAGGGCCCTAAATGATGCCTTCAGGGCCCTAGATGAGGCCTTAAGGGCCCTAGATGAGGCCTTCAGGGCCCTAAATGATGCCTTCAGGGCCCTAGATGAGGCCTTAAGGGCCCTAGATGAGGCCTTCAGGGCCCTAAATGATGCCTTCAGGGCCCTAGATGAGGCCTTAAGGGCCCTAGATGAGGCCTTCAGGGCCCTAAATGATGCCTTCAGGGCCCTAGATGAGGCCTTAAGGGCCCTAGATGAGGCCTTCAGGGCCCTAAATGATGCCTTCAGGGCCCTAGATGAGGCCTTAAGGGCCCTAGATGAGGCCTTCAGGGCCCTAAATGATGCCTTCAGGGCCCTAGATGAGGCCTTAAGGGCCCTAGATGATGCCTTCAGGGCCCTGAGCCGCCTCCTCTTCACCGTGGGAGACGTTAGAGAGTAAAACTGGAGGAACAATGAGCTCTTTGTTCCCTCGTCAGGCGGGAGCAGCTCAGAGGAACAAAGACAAGAGGAACCACGGGACCCGAGACACTCGGCGTGAGGACGGAGTGTGAAACGTGCTGCGACACGCCGTGGGTTAGTTCTGCCTGCAGGGGGCGCCGCTGAGGGTTCAACATGGAGCCATGAGAAGAATTAAAAGGTAGAATAAGAGGGAGAAAAATGTGGAGACAAATAAATAAATATAATAGTCTTTGATTTATTCATGTACTTATTTTTATACATTTTCAAAATATTTTTAATAAAACTTTTTTATTATTACTATATATTTTTTAATATATATTTATTAATTGTTTTCTTATTTATTTATTTTCATACATTTTGTAAAATATGTTTTTGAATACAACTATTTTTACTGTTACTATATATATTTTAAATGTATATTAATTCATTGTTTTATAATAGTAATTTATTTATTTATTTTTGTCCATTAAAATAAAAATATTTTTGCATAAAACTTTTTTTACTATATATTTTTTTAAATATATATTTATTAATTGTTTTGTAATAGTCATTTATTTATTTTATAAAGTTTTAAAAATATGGTTTTGAATCCAACTTTCTTTTATTCTTACTCTATATTTTTTAGATATATATTTATTATTTTAAAATGTAATTTAATTTTCCTGATTATTTTTCCCCTATTGCTTTTTTAAAAATATTTATTCTTTCTATATTTGCAGATTTTTATTCATTTATTCACATTTATTTTCTTATTCTTGTACAGGTATGTTATTATTTTATTAATAAACCGGGTGCAGTACCGGCTCCAGCCTGCGGGGGGCGCTGCTGCTCACATGAGAACTGGGTCATCGTTAAAAACCTCATGAAATAAAAAGAACAAAAAGGTCACAGGTTCAAGGACTTGTGTCACTTCCTACATCTCCCAGAATGCCTTGCAACGTGCTCTGATTGGTTGCTAGTATTAAGGCTCCAGGTGAGGAAAGGTGAGGTCAGTGAAGTGAAGGAAACATTAAGGAGAAAGGAGTCGTTCTTCTTCGTGTGCTAGTGATGAAGATCATCAATACGAAGTATTTAGGGTTGTACAGGAGACGCTTGTCTCCTCATCTCCTCTCCCCTCACCCTTCCTCTCCTCTCCTCTTTCTCTCCTCTCCTCCTTCTCTCCTCCTTCTCTCCTCTCCTCTCCTCCTTCTCTCCTCTCCTCTCCTCCTTCTCTCCTCCTTCTCTTCTCTCCTCTCCTCTCCCTTCCTCTCCTCTCCCCTCCTCACCCTTTCTCTCCTCTCCTCTCCTCACCCTTCCTCTCCTCTTCTCCTCTCCTCACCCTTCCTCTCCTCCTCTCCTCACCCTCTCCTCACCCTTCCTCTCCTCACCCTTCCTCTCCTCACCCTTCCTCTCCTCCCCTCTCCTCTCCTCCTCTCCCTTCCTCTCCTCTCCTCTCCTCTCCCCTCACCCTTCCTCTCCTCTCCTCTCCTCCTCCTCTCCTCTTCCTCCTCTCCTCTCCTCTCCCCTCACCCTCTCCCTTCCTCTCCTCACTCTTCCTCTCCTCACCCTTCCTCTCCTCTCCTCACCCTTCCTCTCCTCTCCTCTCCTCACCCTTCCTCTCCTCTCCTCTCCTCCTCCTCTCCTCTTCCTCCTCTCCTCTCCTCTCCTCTCCTCTCCTCTCCCCTCACCCTCTCCCTTCCTCTCCTCACTCTTCCTCTCCTCTCCTCTCCTCCTCTCCTCACCCTTCCTCTCCTCTCCTCTTCCTCCTCTCCTCACCCTTCCTCTCCTCTCCTCCTCCTCCTCTCCTCTTCCTCCTCTCCTCACCATTCCTCTCCTCTCCTCTCCTCCTCCTCTCCTCTCCTCCTCCTCTCCTCACCCTTCCTCTCCTCTCCTCCTCCTCTCCTCTTCCTCCTCTCCTCTCCTCTCCCTCTCCTCCTCCTCTCCTCTTCCTCCTCTCCTCTCCTCACCCTTCCTCTCCTCCTCCTCTCCTCTCCTCTCCTCTCCTCACCATTCCTCTCCTCTCCTCTCCTCCTCCTCTCCTCCTCCTCTCCTCTTCTCCTCTCCTCTCCTGTCCTCACCCTTCCTCTCCTCCTCCTCTCCTCTTCCTCCTCTCCTCTCCTCTCCTCCTCTCCTCTCCTCTCCTCCTCCTCCTCCTCCTCTCCTCTCCTCTCCTCACCCTTCCTCTCCTCTCCTCCTCCTCCTCCTCTCCTCTCCTATCCTCTCCTCTCCTCTCCTCACCATTCCTCTCCTCTCCTCTCCTCCTCCTCTCCTCTTCCTCCTCTCCTCACCCTTCCTCTCCTCCTCCTCTCCTCTTCCTCCTCTCCTCTCCTCCTCTCCTCTCCTCTCAGTCTCCATTTCACAAACAAGGCTTATTTTTCTCCCAGAATGCCTTGCTGTTGGAAGCCTAACTGGATCATCTTTCCTCTCCTTTCCTCGTTCCCTACCCTCCTCCTCTTCTTCTTATCCTCTTCTTCTCTCCCTAATTCACGTCTACTCCTCCTCCTCCTCCTCCATCTTCATCATATCGGCTCTTAAATAAATAAAGCTCATCCATCTGGATGACATACATACATACATATATTTATATATTTATATATATATATATATATATTTATATATACTGTATATATAAATATAGAATTAAAAATAATAATACCAATATATATATTTGTTATTTATTTATTTTACGTGTGGATTCTTCATATGATAGAATATTAATCTGATTTTAAATCAAAGTAAACCTCAACACTGTTTTATTAACACAGAGCGGCTTTTCTTTATGAATTCAACACTGAACACGCATCAAACGGACAATGTGGGACGAGAACCAACGAAGAAGAAGATGAAGAAGATGAAGAAGATGAAGATGATGAAGAAGATGAAGAAGATGAAGATGATGAAGATGATGAAGACGAGGCTGCCGCATTAACGAGGTGATTAATCATTAACCGGTGAACGAGGCCTTCAGGGGCTCCGGAGCATCTGCTGCTGGTAAATAAACCATGGAGGAGCAGAAGATCTGAGGAGAACCCCCCCCCCCCCTCCTCCTCCCCCTCCCCGAGACAGGAAGTGACATCACGGGCCGTGGAGCGAGGAGCATTGTTAAGGGCAGGAAGCCACGCGGCTATTTTTATTCCCGCCATTGTTGTGGTGCGTTCAACGTCCGGTGCTTCCTCCGTAGTGAAGGAGACAAACATCCAGGTCTCTTCACTTATCTACCTTCACTTCCTCTCCTCCTTCACTTCCTCTCCTCCTTCACTTCCTCTCCTCCTTCACTCCCTTCCTCTCCTCCTTCACTACCTCTCCTCCTTCACTCCCTTCCTCTCCTCCTTCACTCCCTTCCTCTCCTCCTTCACTTCCTCTCCTCTTTCACTTCCTCTCCTCCTTCACTTCCTCTCCTCCTTCCCTTCCTCTCCTCCTTCACTTCCTCTCCTCCTTCACTCCCTTCCTCTCCTCCTTCCCTTCCTCTCCTCCTTCACTTCCTCTCCTCCTTCACTCCCTTCCTCTCCTCCTTCACTTCCTCTCCTCTTTCACTCCCTCTCCTCCTTCACTACCTCTCCTCCTTCACTCCCTTCCTCTCCTCCTTCACTTCCTCTCCTCTTTCACTTCCTCTCCTCCTTCACTTCCTCTCCTCCTTCACTCCCTTCCTCTCCTCCTTCACTTCCTCTCCTCCTTCACTCCCTTCCTCTCCTCCTTCACTTCCTCTCCTCTTTCACTCCCTCTCCTCCTTCACTACCTCTCCTCCTTCACTCCCTTCCTCTCCTCCTTCACTTCCTCTCCTCTTTCACTTCCTCTCCTCCTTCACTCCCTCCTCACCCCTCGTCTCCTCCTTCACTCCTCCCTCCTCACCCCTCGTCTCCTCCTTCACTCCTCTCCTCCTACCCCTCGTCTCCTCCTTCCCTCCTCTCCTCCTCACCTCGTCTCCTCCTTCACTCCCCTCCTCTCCTCCTTCACTCCCCTCCTCTCCTCCTTCCCTTCCTCTCCTCCTTCACTCCCTTCGTCTCCTCCTTCACTCCTCTCCTCCTACCCCTCGTCTCCTCCTTCACTCCCTTCCTCTCCTCTCCCTTCGTCTCCTCCTTCACTCCCCTCCTCTCCTCCTTCACTCCATTCCTCTCCTCCTTCCCTTCCTCTCCTTCTTCCCTTCCTCTCCTCCTTCCCTTCCTCTCCTCCTTCACTTCCTCTCCTCTCCTCCTTCACTTCCTCTCCTCTCCTCCTTCACTTCCTCTCCTTCACTCAGAGCTTCTCTGATTTGTTGTCAGGTGACCTGGTCTCAGTGATGATGTCATAGGTCTCAGGTGGATCAGTGATGATGTCATAGGTCTCAGGTGGATCAGTGATGATGTCATAGGTCTCAGGTGGATCAGTGATGATGTCATAGGTCTCAGGTGGATCAGTGATGATGTCATAGGTCTCAGGTGGATCAGTGATGATGTCATAGGTCTCAGGTGGATCAGTGATGATGTCATAGGTCTCAGGTGGATCAGTGATATTAGGTCTCAGGTGGATCAGTGATGATGTCATAGGTCTCAGTGGATCAGTGATGATGTCATAGGTCTCAGTGGATCAGTGATGTCATAGGTCTCATGGATCAGTGATGATGTCATAGGTCTCAGGTGGATCAGTGATGATGTCATAGGTCTCAGGTGGATCAGTGATGATGTCATAGGTCTCAGGTGGATCAGTGATGATTGAATGTGTCAGCCTGGTGAAAGGAGGCGGTTTGTTGGAGGAGGCTTTAAAGGAGACGAGTGTCAGAAGGTGAAGAAGGTGCGTGATCCTTCTGTTGCGTTCGAGGACCGTCGGTAAAGATGGACTTCAGTTTATTCTGATAGAACATGAACTCCTCACATTGAAGAGGAAGTTACTCATCTGCTCTCACGATGAGGAAGCTCAGAGGAGATCAGGTGACCTGTGTCATGTGACCGGTTCCTCTGAGAGGAGACCACATTAAAGGACCCTGATCCTGGTCCTGGTCCTGACCCTGACCCTGACCCTGGTCCTGGTCTCTCACATCCCTCTTTGTCACACTAAACTACTTCCTGTTTGTGTCTCCGACCGCGTCACCTGTTTGAGTCACGGCCTCCAGAAGCTTAAAAACATCTATATATATATATATCTATAGATAGATATATATATATATCTATAGATATATATCTATATATATCTATAGATATATATATCTATAGATATATATCTATAGATATCTATAGATATATATCTATATATATATATATCTATAGATATCTAAATCTATATCTATATCATATATATATATATATAGATATATATCTGTAGATATATATAGTATATATATATATATATATATATATATATATATATATATATATATATATATATCTACAGATATATATATATATATATCTATATCTATATATATCTATAGATATATATATATAAAAACATCTAAATATATAAAAACATCAAAATTTATAAAAACGTCTAATATATAAAAATATATAAATATATATAAATATAAAAACAACTAAATATATAAAAAACATCTAAATAAATATGTATAAATATAAAAACATCTAAATATATAAAAACATCCAATCCACAAATTGGAGGAGGAAGAGGAAGACGAGGAGGAGGAAGAGGAAGACGAGGAGGAGGAAGAGGAAGACGAAAGGAAGAGGAGGAGGGAAGAGGAAGAGGAGCGAGGCGGAGGAAGAGGAAGACGAGGAGGAGGAAGAGGAGGAGGAGGAGGAGGAAGAAGACGAGGAGGAGGGAAGAGCGAAGGAGGAGGAAGGAGGAAGAGGAGAAGGAGGAAGAGGAAGCGAGGAGAGGAAAGGAAGACGCGGAGGAAGAGGAAGACGAGGAGGAGGAAGACGAGGAGGAGGAAGAGGAAGACGAGGAGGAGGAAGAGGAAGACGAGGAGGAGGAAGACGAGGAGGAGGAAGAGGAAGACGAGGAGGAGGAAGAGGAAGACGAGGAGGAACTTTATTATCGGAGTAATGTAAAAGGTCCTGGACCTCTGGAGGTCTCTAATCCCAGTTCAAAGGATCCATGAAACCAGATTAAAGGAAGCAGGGAAAGTTGCAGCTAATCCACTTAGCCCAGTTAGCTCCCAGTTAGCTCCCAGTTAGCTCCCAGTTAGCCTCTCCCAGCGGATCAGCTGTTAGCGACACCTAGCGACCTCTGACCTCTGGATTACATCACTACAACCGGTTATTTAACTTGGCTTTAAGTGGAAACACGTGGAGAAAAATACTCCTTTAGGTAAAATTACAAATCACACACACACACACACACACACACACACACACACACACACACACACACACACACACTAAAGTAAAATAATATAATAAAAAAAGTTTATTTTTAAAGTAGAAATTAAATTAAATAATTTAATTTAATTTAATTAAAAAGGTAGAGTTAAATTAAATATTTAAAAAAAAGTAAAAACATTGTAAAAGAAAGTAAAATTAAATTTAAATATTTTTAAAAAAGTAAAAACATTGTAAAAGAAAGTAAAAATAAATTTAAATATAATAAAGTAAAATAAAATAAATATAATAAAGTTAAAGAAAGTAAAAAGGTAAAATAAAATAAAAAAAAGTAAAATACAAGAAAAGAAATATAAATATAATAAAGTAAAATAAATATAATAAAGTAAAAGAAAGTAAAAAGGTAAAAGGTCTCAGTGCCTTGCTCAACGACCACGTCACCCCGAACGGTTAAAACAAACAACCGGGTCACGTGGTGCGTTCACTGACCGCAGGACGCCAGACAAAGGAAGAGAAGGTGTGACTGGAGATGGACAGGTGAGGTTTTAATAACACAGAATATCGTTAAATACCAAAGCAGAGAACTATCGACCCTCAGGAAGAGGCAGATTAACCCTTTGGGTGCTCACGGATCTACTTCAGTACTCATGAATGAATGAATGAGTGAATGAGTGAGTGAATGAATGAGTGAATGAATGAATGAATGAGTGAGTGAATGAGTGAGTGAATGAGTGAGTGAATGAGTCCCTGACAGCAGCTCTGGGATGTCTGGACCAAGAGGTGAACAGAAGCCTCCCAGTTGGTTAAAGCGTCGAATAAAAGGAAGCGTGAGACGCAGACACAGGAAGTGGGTCAGTGTCACCTGGACACACACACACACACACACACACACACAACCACACACACACACACACACACACACACACACACAACCACACACACACACACACACACACACACACACACACACACACACACGAGCGTCAACGCCTGCCAGAGTCAGGAGTCAACACACACACACACACACAGCTGGGCGATTACGCAACACGGCGTCCAGATGTGCACAGAAGCAGGACGGAGGTTTAGGTTATTTACAGCATGGGGGGGGGGGGCACCGCTCTGACTGGTGTTGTGGTCTACAGGCTGGTGTTGTGGTCTACGGGCTGGTGTTGTGGTCTACAGGCTGGTGTTGTGGTCTACAGGCTGGTGTTGTGGTCTACGGGCTGGTGTTGTGGTCTACGGGCTGGTGTTGTGGTCTACAGGCTGGTGTTGTGGTCTACAGCTCACAGCTAACGACTCACACCTGCTGGTTCAGAGACTGACCCCGGTGGGGGAAGAGGAGGTCTACCACACACACACACACACTCTCACACACACACACACACACACACACACACACACACACACACACACACACACGTATCTTTGTTCAGATTAATTTAAATATGCAACAGACAGACGTCTTTGTTCAGGTTATTAAAAGACATTAATAACAATATATAAAATAAGATATTTCATTATTACTAAATTATTAAATATATATAAATGTATTGTTTATCGTCTATGAATACATTGTTACTGTTGTTTCTATAGACATGTGTTTTAATGTGTGTATTTGTACCTGGATCTTTATTTTAGTTCTGTTTATTGTTCTGTTTTGTCCTTAAATCACATTTTAGTGTTTTCTTATCAAATCGTTCCTCCAGCGTGATTATTAAACACACGGCCTGCAGATGTTGACGTCTATATTTAATACGTGTAACAGTGTGGGACTATGTATTTACCTCTCATCCTAAAAACAAACAAAGCACAGTCACAGAACTGGTTTTCAACACAAAGGGAAGTAAAGCTCAGGTGAGACCTGCAGGAAGTGTGTTTTAATGTGTGTATTTGTACCTGGATCTTTATTGTACTTCTGTTTATTGTTCTGTTTCCTTAAATCACATTTAGGTGATCAGTAAACACCTGAACTCAGCTGAGTCCTCTCGTGACGTCATGTAAGGTCTCTACATGTGTAACGTGTGTCACGGTGTGTCCTCCTCACAATGAAAACAAGCAGCGCACGGTCACGGACGGTTCCCACGGGAGGAAGTAACGCGCTCAGGTGTGAGACCTGCAGGACCACAACAGAGACCGTGCAGGGCCCCTGGGTCCCGGGACCCCCCGACCCCCCCACTGTCCTACCTTCAATCGCGATGACGTGCTCCCGGATCTGGTTCTGCAGCAGCGGCTCCTCCACCCGCTCCAGCAGCTCGTAGATGGAGTAGATGTTGGGGTGCACGGACTCGAACCTGTGGATCTCGGCCCGGATGGCGGCCGAGTTGGCGAGGTGCTGCTGGTAGTTCATCCCCGCAGCTGGGGGGGGGCGGGGTGTTAGGGGGGCCGAATGGTCGAGAAGAGGGGGGGTGACTGGGGAGAAGGTGAAAGCGGTGACCTCCAGGACGCGCGGGGGGCGCGCGCCCTTAAATCATGCCTTTCCTCTATGGACCCTGGTGAACTTCACACGGGCCTCGATGCTAAGCTAAGGAGCTACTCGGGAGAAGCAGGGAAAAACCGCACACTCCGGGTTTAAACCCCGCCACCGCGAGAAGAGCGGGCTCCTAAAGCCGGGGGCAGGTGTCGGGTCCCTCCGCGTGCGCTACAGGTGAGTTCGGGTCCCGCACTGAGCCGTTCCCCCTTCGCCCCGTACAGCTGCTGTGAGATCCATCCCGAGAAGAGCCTCCGTATCCCGGCCGGGAAGCGGAGCGATTCAAGCTACACGAGCCGAGCCATGCCAGTTCCGGTGGACACTTTCAAAATAAAAGTTTATTTACTCAAGTACTGCACTCAATCACTTACATTTTGAGGTAATTGTACTTTACTTGACTATTTATATTTATATGCCACTTTATACTGACACCTTTACTTACTTTTCATTTTCATATAAAAAAATAAAACGTAATCAACTATTAAATAACAGTTAAATATCATAGATTAAACCACCCAGCTGTTTATTAAATCATTCAAATGAGCTCAAACTTTACCAGCTGCCACATTTCCTCACCAAACATCCGTGGTGTACATATTTTATGCTTTTATTTTGAACACCAAACCTCCTTACTTCCGGTCCGTCTCTCGGTAAGCTGCGCGTACTTTATGCAGCGGCGCTCGAGAAGTGCGTATTGCGTGGAATCTGCGCAAAAACGACTGAAATAACAAACTACACACATATTACTGTTATTAATATGATTATTATGATTTTTATTTATCTGTTTTCAAGTTTTTAAAAAGGTAAATTTTGGGCCCTTTCAAAATAAAGCTGCATCAGACCAACACAAAAACAAAACCACCCAATAAATCAATGCATTTCATTTATTTTCCATATTTACATGAACATATTTGTGTGTGTGTAGTTTCTACATTTGCCAGCTACATGATGAAAACAGAATCCTTCCTGATAAAGCGCCGCTTGTAGTACTGCGTGGTATTTGTACATGTGAATACCTCGTTCACAGGCTCTATTGTGTTGTCTGTGCTCCCCAGCAGAAGGTCGTGCACAATGCCGCCCTGTTTCTTCCCCCGCTCGTCGCCTTGATGCAGCACTGACGGCCCCCGGCATGAAGAGTGTCTCTGTCCCGTCCTCCACAAGCTGTCCCTGAGGACGACAACACACTCCGGAGTCATCGGGGAAATGTCAAGTATCTATTGAATGCTTTCAATCCTATTTATTCTTATTCTGGTTGTATGCGTCTCCCAGTTGTGACCAAAGAGAGACCGTCTTTATCTGGAGAGGTCAAACAGGTCAGTCATTGGTGAGAAAAATGAAAAATTTGGGAAAAAATACACTTAATTTTGTGTAAAAAAAGCTGCACATTTTAGAGAAAAATAAATACAATTTATAGTGTTATAGAATAACTTATATGTATAATATATAATATTTAGATGCCGTCAGCTGATCCTCAGGAATTAAACCAGATTAGAATCTCAGATTATTTGAAGCTCTATTTAAATATCTATGTCGCTCCAGATGTAAATTAATGTTTTTAATCCCAAAATACCAGAAAACAGCTGGAAGACTCATGCAGGTTGAGATCACCGGAGAATAATGATATTACTATTATTATTATTGTTATTATCATTTTTATTATTTATATTATTATTATTATTGTTATTTTTATTGTTTCATTTCATGAACTAAACTTTCTCACGGTCGTTTCCATTTTCACAACAAAGAAACAAAATAAAGAAACAAAATAAAGAAACAAAATAAAGAAACAAAACAAAGAAACAAAACAAATAAACAAAATAAAGAAACAAAGAAACAAAATAAAGAAACAAAACAAAGAAACAAAATAAAAAAACAAAATAAAGAAACAAAACAAAGAAACAAAACAAAGAAACAAAATAAAGAAACAAAGAAACAAAATAAAGAAACAAAATAAAGAAACAAAACAAAGAAACAAAACAAAGAAACAAAACAAAGAAACAAAACAAAGAAACAAAATAAAGAAACAAAATAAAGAAACAAAGAAACTAAATAAAGAAACAAAATAAAGAAACAAAACAAACAAAATAAAGAAACAAAGAAACAAAATAAAGAAACAGAGAAACAAAATAAAGAAACAAAACAAAGAAACAAAAAAAACAAAATAAAGAAACAAAGAAACAAAATAAAGAAACAAAGAAACAAAACAAAGAAACAAAAAAAACAAAATAAAGAAACAAAGAAACAAAATAAAGAAACAGAGAAACAAAATAAAGAAACAGAGAAACAAAATAAAGAAACAGAGAAACAAAATAAAGAAACAAAACAAAGAAACAAATAAACAAAATAAAGAAACAAATAAACAAAATAAAGAAACAAAGAAACAAAATAAAGAAACAAAACAAAGAAACAAAATAAAGAAACAAATAAACAAAATAAAGAAACAAATAAACAAAATAAAGAAACAAAGAAACAAAATAAAGAAACAAAATAAAGAAACAAAGAAACAAAATAAACAAAGAAAGAAACAAAATAAACAAAGAAAGAAGAGTTGAATAGAAAGAAGCTGAACAAATGTTTCTTCTTCTGTTTGAATCCAGTTTATTCAAAATGGTTTTGTTGATGACCTTTCTCCATCAGGTGAGTCTGTAGTGACATCTAGTGGTCACACCTCACCTCACACCTCATGACGTCACAATGACCTTTCTCCATCAGGTGAGTCTGTAGTGACATCTAGTGGTCACACCTCACCTCACACCTCATGACGTCACAATGACCTTTCTCCATCAGGTGAGTCTGTAGTGACATCTAGTGGTCACACCTCACCTCACACCTCATGACGTCACAATGACCTTTCTCCATCAGGTGAGTCTGTAGTGACATCTAGTGGTCACACCTCACCTCACACCTCATGACGTCACAATGACCTTTCTCCATCAGGTGAGTCTGTAGTGACATCTAGTGGTCACACCTCACCTCACACCTCATGACGTCACAATGACCTTTCTCCATCAGGTGAGTCTGTAGTGACAGTGTCAGACCTGATCTCACACCTTGACGTAACTCATACATTTCTCGGGGTCTTAGTCACAATTAGAGACCTTACTATACCTCATTCATTGCTCCATCATGTCAGTCTGTAGTGACATCTAGTGGTCACACCTCACCTCACACCTCCGATCCTTTCACCATAGGTGAGTCTGTAACTCATTCATAGCTCGGGTCCTTTCACAATAAAGACCTTAATGTAAGTCATTCATCTAGTGGTCCTTTCACAATAAGAGACCTTAATGTAACTCATTCATTGCTCGGGATCCTTTCACAATAAGAGACCTTAATGTAACTCATTCATTGCTCGGGGTCCTTTCACAATAAGAGACCTTAATGTAACTCATTCATTGCTCGGGGTCCTTTCACAATAAGAGACCTTAATGTAACTCATTCATTGCTCGGGATCCTTTCACAATAAGATACATATCTATAATAGCCAATGAATCCAGTGGGATTTGAACCAGCAACCTTCGGGGTGAGGGTCAGGTTCTTGACCAGCTGAGCTCCTGAGACTCTGAGAATCTTCCTCAAAGTCTCGTTAACATCTGAATTAATTTCTCTGCAGGTTTCAGGTGATTTAAAAGGTAAATAAAAACAGTGTTTATTGTTTGTATGTTCTCATGGTTCAGTGAACGTAGTTCCTGTGATGAAGGTGAAGCTTCTTCATCAGCTGGTTCTTTGTCCTCATCAGAGACGGTCCAGAGGTGAAGGACGCCGACCGGCATGGAGGACACGGGGGTTCGATCCCCGCCTCAGGTACGTCACACTGGAGTGTTTGTGATGAGTGTGTGAGGGTTCATTTCTGTCAACAAACAAACAACAAGGTCAAAACAACAATAAGGTCAAAACAAAAACAAACAACAAGGTCAAAACAAACAACAAGGTCAAAACAACAACAAACAACAAGGTCAAAACAACAACAAACAACAAGGTCAAAACTTCAAACGTTGCGATTCAAAAACCGTCCGTTGCGATTTCACGTCGATTTCCACGAATTTCTGAATTTCCAACGAGGACAAGACAAAGTAAGTGACAAGTTTAAAACCTTTAACTTGCAGGCTGGTCATGTGACCCTGGAGCTGGTCATGTGACCCTGGAGCTGGTCATGTGACCCTGGAGCTGACACCGGGTACGTCCAAAGTCTCTTAATTGTTGTTCTGCTCCATGTTGACGGCCGTCCCAAAGCTCTTATTTCTGCTCTGAGGAGGGAGGAAACCCTATAAACAGAGTCCACTCAGATCAGATCCCTTAGAGAGATAGAAGACGGGTAACGAGACATAAGGTTGTTAGTTTGAATCTCACACGGTGTTGTCAAGGTTTAGATCCAAACCCCGAGGGAAGAAGAGGAACCCTCTGAACAGACACGGAGCCTCTCAGGTCTGACAGCTCTGTGTGATAGAAGACTGCTTAGGAACCACGAGGTCATGAGTTCAATCCTCATATAATACGGCCTAGTTTTAGATCCAACACCCCGAGTAAGAAAGTCAAGAACTCTACAAAACCAGGTTTACTTCCAGATCTATTAGCTCAGAGTGAGAGATGTCTGTTTCAGAAACAGGAGGTCATGAGTTCAATTCTCATGTTATACGTAAAGAAGTCAAAAGCTTTAGGAAACAATCATTTATTTAGTGTGCGAGAAAAATAGCTCAGAGTGATCGAAGAGCAGAGTTGAGGGTTCAATTCTTTTGGGTAAGAATTGAACTCACAACCCTCAACTTCTTCACTGCATCCCAAGGCAGTGAATCTTTACTGTACTTAAGACTTACTATACTGTGATTTATCTTATGACATTTTTATACTTCACTATGACTTCTTTATTTTTTATGGCGTGTTTTCATAACATGAGGTTATGAGTTCAATCCCTTTATGAGATGCAGATACATTTTAAGTCCAACTCTTGAAGTGAAGAAGTCAAAAACTTTACAAAACACAACTTGAGTGTCTAAGAGAACTAGCTCAGAGTGATAGCTGACTGGTCCTGGAACATGAGGTTGTGGGTTCAAATCCTATGGGTACTAGCATGCTGTACTGGACTGGATGTTTTTATGACGTCATTAAAAAGTACAGTACAGCATGAAGAGTACAGTATTCAGTACAAAACATTATTAATAATTTTCTTAAAATTAATATATTTCCTCATTTTGAACACTAAATAAATAAAATATATAAATATATAAAATACAAATTCTCAATTTGTACAACATACTGTACTATGACTAAAATGAAACAACTAATTAAATGTATTATTATTTTATTAAAACATGAAAAACTATGCTGGATTTTTTATAGCGTACTATATTTTGAGTTTTTCCCACTAACAAATATAAAAGTTCAATCAGACAGAACATGATACAAATGTCACTTTATAGCATCTTTTTTTAAATCTTTGTATGATGAAAGGGTCGAAAATAGTCTTAATAAAGTCATATTA
>JACSYO010001428.1:17500-85000 GCA_016806645.1 Ophiodon elongatus
ATATAAATATAAAATATATAAATAATATATATTAATAAAATATATAAATATAAAAATATATATATAATATAAATATATATATTAAATTATATAAATACACCATTCTGTACAGACATTGATGGACAACTATAAAAATATAAATATTAGTTTTTTTCTGTTTGGAAAATCATTATCTATTTCTTATTTTTAACTTGTATTATATGTTTTTATATGTTGTTTCATTATATGGTTTATAATGTTTTTATTGAATATGTTTGATTAAAGAAATAAACACATCTGATTGAACAGAGTACCTGAACAGGTAGAGAACAGAGTACCTGAACAGGTAGAGAACAGAGTACCTGAACAGGTAGAGAACAGAGTACCTGAACAGGTAGAGAACAGAGTACCTGAACAGGTAGAGAACAGAGTACCTGAACAGGTAGAGAACGGCCTGGTTCCACTTTTAAATTAAAGAAGCCTCATCTATTAGTTTTAGTGGACGTTACTAGAAGAGGACTCTGTGATGAACTGAAACCAGGTGGACCAGGTAGACCAGGTGAGGTGGACCAGGTAGACCAGGTGCACCAGGTGGATAAAGAATAATAATGAAGAGATTCCTCAACACGACCTCAAACACATCAGAGTTCTTATTAAATGTGGCTTTTATACATTTGGAGAAAAATACATTTTCATGTGTAAAAAGAAAGGTGCAGGTGAGGAATGCGTGTCCAGGTGCCCCCCAGCTGATGGAGTGAGTGTTTGTGCAGCAGTCCGTCTCACTAGTGTTGGCATGCGGCCGCCTCGCTACAGGATGCAGCAGCGCTTCTTCTTCTTCTTGCCGCTCGGCCCGTTCTTGTCTTTGCTCTCCGCCATCTTCTTCTTACGGACCTCCCTCATGAGGTCGAAGAACACCTGGGGGGGGTCATTACTCTAATTACAGGAGGTCATGGTAAAAGACTTTTTTACAGCAAAAGTCTAAAATAAAATGTTTCTTATTTAAACATCATGAGTGTCTTTAAAGACGTCTTTTTCAATCTGACAGGAAAATAAAGTTAATAAAATAAAGTTAAATATAATAAATTTAAATATAATAAAGTAAAAGAAACACATAAAGTTGAATGAAATTAAGTAAAAGACGTAACAGAAAATAAGATACAAAATAAAGTTAAATATAATAAATTTAAATATAATAAAGTAAAAGAAACAAATAAAGTTGAATAAAATTAAGTAAAAGAAAGTAAAAGACGTAACAGAAAATAAGATACAAAATAAAGTAAAATATAATGAAGTAAAATTAAATAGAATAATAAAATTAAGTAAAATAAAATAATGTAAAATACAATAAACCAAAAGAAAATAAAGTTAAATATAATAAATTGAAATAAAGTAAAATTAAATAAAAGACAAGTAAAATTAAATAAGATAAATTAAATTAAAAGACAAGTAAAATATAATCAAGTACAATTAAATAAAATGAAGTAAACTTAAATAATATAAAGTTAAATATAATAAAGTAAACAAAATTAAAGTTAAGTCTATTTAAGTAAAACAACCAGATAGAGATAAATGTTATTTTAACATCATTCGTGTTTTTAAAGATCTTTTAATCTGGAACCAGGTTTTTAATTATAATGCTGTAATAAAGTCCCGCTCGGGGGTCGGTACCTTGTCCACGTTGGCCCTGGTCTTGGCCGAGGTCTCCACGTACTGGACGCCCCCCCACTCCGCGGCCTTGGCGGCGCCCTCCTCGGCCGAGACCTGCCGCCGCTCCTCCAGGTCCGACTTGTTGCCCACCAGCAGCAGCGGGATGGCCTCCTCCTCCTTCACCCGCAGGATCTGCTCCCTGGACCCCCCCAAAACCACAAGGCCTCAAGACCCCGTCCACTCTCCGCCCGCGGGCCCGTTGAGAGGAGGGGTCACCCACCTGAACTCCGAGGTGGCGCTGAAGGACTCGTGCTCCGTGATGGAGAACAGCAGCAGGAAGCCCTCGCCGCTCCGGAAGTAGTTGTCCCTGATGGCGGCGTAGTCCTCCTGCCCCGCCGTGTCCAGGATGTCGATCTGCACGTCCTCCCCGTCCAGGACCACCTTCTTCCTGTAGCTGTCGGCCTTGGTGGGCTCGTAGTCCTCCACGAACTGGGGGGCAGAGGGGACGGCGTGAGGAGGGGGGGGGGGCAGAGGGGATTGTGGGAAACGTAGTGCTGGGGGCTCACCTCGTCGTACATGAACTGCAGGGTGAGGGCGGACTTGCCCACCCCCCCAGAGCCCACCATGATCACCTTGTGCAGGGCCAGGGAGGTCTGGTTCTTGTTCTTACCGGAGGCCATGACGCAGGGCCTCGCAGAGGCTCACAGCTCCGCCTGGCTACTGAGGAGACCAGCAGGGACCAGCAGGGACCAGAAGGGACCAGCAGAGACAGGTAGAGACCAGCAGGGACCAGAAGGGACCAGCAGAGACAGGTAGAGACCAGTAGGGACCAGCAGGGACCAGCAGAGACAGGTAGAGACAGGTAGAGACCAGCAGAGACCGGCAGAGACAGGTAGAGACCAGCAGAGACCGGCAAAGACAGGCAGAGACCAGCAGAGACAGGTAGAGACCAGCAGAGACCAGCAGAGACAGGTAGAGACCAGCAGAGACAGGCAGAGACCAGCAGAGACAGGTAGAGACCAGCAGAGACCAGCAGAGACAGAGAAACATGAATACAAACATATATTGAATATCTTTAACTTGTGAGAATGAAAACATGTAAAATGAGCTTCTTACCAAACAAACTGTCTCAGCGCTCTAAAAACAGACCTGAAACACAACCAGGGAGTTTATTAACGTGAGGAAAGGAACAAAGTTATGTACTTTCACACTGAGGTACTTGTACTGCAGTAAAGGTAATAATGTACTTGTACTGCAGTACAGGGCCTGCGGGTCACCAGATAAGGAGCCTCAGTAAAGGTAGTATTGTACTTGTACTGCAGTCACCAGATAAGGAGCCTCAGTAAAGGTAGTATTGTACTTGTACTGCAGTCACCAGATAAGGAGCCTCAGTAAACACTCTGAGGGACCGGGACGTGAACCAACCCACTTGTTAGTGACCTTTGCAGCTCCCTTTCCATGCGGGCTGCAAGGACACCAACATCCGGGTCCTCGAGCTTTAAGTGCCAGATAAGAAGTGCGTGCACAATGCGCGTGTCTACAGTAAAAGAGGAACTACAATTCAGCCTCTTCCTCTGTTTTAACCAGCTGACACACGATAAACAGTCACTTCACAACTCCCGCCCCCCTGCTCGTCCCTGATTGGCCAGGACTCCCCCAGCGCGGCCGCCCATTGGCTGCTCGCGGGCGTCGCTCCGCCACGCCGAGTGATAGATAACGCTCGAGGCGTATTCACGGAAAACGACGTTAAAACGTCACGTAGAAAACGAAAAGATGGCTCGAACAACGCAGAAGAAGGCACGCGACTCACCTGCTCACGTGTTTTCCCGCCACTCGTGCAGAAAACCGCCATAAACCGCCAGAAAGTGACACTTTTACAAGTTGACCGGGAGACGCGTTGCCCCACCTTGTGCGCGGACTCTGACCGAAGATCGCGTGTTACCGAGAAGAGGCGTCACTCTGGGGCTGGAAAAACGAAGCGAGCAACAGCCGGCGATTCCCTGAAATAACGCCAAAAATAAGAGTTATAAAAAAAATAAAAACACGAATAAATACTTATCATATAGTACTATTTGTATTTACACTCACACAAGTTGTTAGTTATAAGCTGCAAAGTGCAGGTTTCTCAATACGGCTCACGGACTAACGAGCCCGGGAAACAGACACAGAGTGAACGCTCTCATCTTTTCTCTCCTCTCAGATAACATTAACAGGATGTGACGTCACGAAATTCCTCATATTCCTTAAATTGTTTTATTTTCATCCCTTATTGTTTAATACTTTTACTTTTTGTTGTTGTTGTTAGTGCCTCACGTGACATGTGCATTAATTAGCTATATATATATATATATATTTATATATATACATATAGCTAATCTATATACTGTATATATATAAAGCTAATCTATATATATATAAATATATATATATTAATAGAAATATATATGTATAGCTAATCTATGTATATGTATATATATATACATACACATAGCTAATCTATATATATATATATATATATATATATATTTATTTATTTATATATATATATAAAAATATATGTGTGTTTCTTTTCCTGTTGTTTTTTGTGTGCAGAAAATAAATGAATATACAACCATAAAAGATTATTATGTTATGATTTCTTATTCATTTCTAAGGCTAAAATAAGTCTAAAATTTGTGCCAGCTCGAAGATATTTACATATTAAACTAAAGAAAAACATAAACATCCTCAAACTGGAGAAGCTGTCTTTCTCTGGCTGGTAATAAAATACAAATGTGGTGATTTTGCCCGGTTTTAAAGGAGATTTAAAGACGTGTAGTTCCTCCATGTGGAACGAAGGTGGCGCTGTTCCATTACTTTGCCCTCGGCTGACTGAAGGCCTGTAACCGGATCTAATGAGGTCTTTTCACACATTTACCCCCAAATTAAAGCAGAATATTTGATATATTTTGGAACATGAGGGGGAAACCAACCTGTTCATGATGAAAGCTCAAAGGTCAAAGGTCACCTCAGCTCTTCATCTGACTACTAGTTACTTATTTAAATACTTATAGTGTTACTATAGAAAGTCATATATCTATAGTTACTTATTTAAATACTTATAGTGTTACTATAGAAAGTCCTATATCTATAGTTACTTATTTAAATACTTATACTTATAGTGTTACTATATAAAGTCATATATCTATAGTTACTTATTTAAATACTTATAGTGTTACTATATAAAGTCATATATCTATAGTTACTTATTTAAATACTTATAGTGTTACTATATAAAGTCATATATCTATAGTTACTTATTTAAATACTTATAGTGTTACTATATAAAGTCCTATATCTATAGTTATAGATAAATAAAAGACATGAACTAAATTAAAAACATTAAAATACACATGTTTTTATACTTTTATGAAGTATTTGAATGTTCATCATCAGAGTACTTTGTGTTTATTGATAGTACTTCCAGTACAGGAGTACACACAGTGTGTACTTCACCTCCTTGGTGATAAAAGGGTGCGTTGGTTTTTAGACTCATTCTGAGGTCCCAGTCTTAACACCGCCCCCCTCCCTCCCGGCCCCGCCCCCCCCCCCCCTGTATATATAAACTTTCCGGTGTGGCGGCTCCGGGTCTCAGACGCCAGAATGGAAACGCTCCTCGGTGCGCTCACTGGCTCGCCTCCCTCTCCTCCTCTTCCTCCTCATCTTCCTCCTCTTCGTTGCGCAGCGGCACTCCGGCAGCCCCGCGCCGGGCCCCGGTCCGGTCCCCTCAGAGAGTAAAGAGCCTTCAGACATGAATCCGGGTCTCGTGGACTCACGCAGCTGGACTGATGCTGACGGGGTGATGCTGTGCGCGTGAAGCTGCTCCAAACTCCAACAGAGTCCAGAGGAACCGGAGGAACCCCAGAGGAACCGGAGGAACCCCAGAGGAACCAGAGGAACCCCAGAGGAACCAGAGGAACCGGAGGAACCCCAGAGGAACCCCAGAGGAACCGGAGGAACCCCAGAGGAACCCCAGAGGAACCGGAGGAACCCCAGAGGAACCCCAGAGGAACCGGAGGAACCCCAGAGGAACCCCAGAGGAACCGGAGGAACCCCAGAGGAACCGGAGGAACCGGAGGAACCCCGGAGGAGCGCGCGATCAGACCAAAGACCACCATGTGATGGACAGATTCCCTGCACGCGCGTCTTGGAGTGGATGTAAATAAAGCGAGCCCGTTACGCACGGACACCGCTCGGGGCCGCGCGCTCCGTGCCCGCGTGCCCGCGTCCCCGCGTCCTCGAGCTTCTTTCTCCGGGCCGAAGAGGAGAAAGTGACTCGACTCCTCCTTGAACAGAAAATGAGGAGCCGTCTCCTCCGACTGGCACTGCTCCTCCTCGTGGCGCGCGTGCTCTCCGTCCGCTGCAGCGCGGCGCGCGGGGCCGAGGCGGAGGCGCACGCGGCGTCCCGGGACACCTGCGCGTCCTGCGGCGCGGCGCAGCCGGAGGACGCGGAGTCCGGCCGGCTGAACGGGGACTTCCTGGAGGCGGTGAAGCGGCACATCCTCAGCCGGCTGCAGATGCGCGAGAGGCCCAACATCACGCACCCGGTGTCGCGCGCGGCCATGGTGACGGCGCTGCGGAAGCTCCACGCCGGGAAGCTGCGCGAGGACGGGCGCGTGGAGATCCCCAACCTGGACGGGCACGCGATGAGCAACGAGGTGCTGGAGGAGAGCTCCGAGATCATCAGCTTCGCGGAGAAAGGTGCGTGATGGAGCCCAGAGACGCGCACGTGCTACTTCACGCGAGGCACGCGACTTATTCAAGGACTAAACTAATATTTAGCTTTTTAGAGAAATGTGAAATTCTTGCTGCGTTTTTGACATAAAATAAGAATCAGAGGTGAACTTTAGTCTGAGCGTCATCAGCAGAGCGGCACGTGATGCTTCTAGTCCTCAACCTCACATCGTAACATTAAAATATGCAATAAAAACCAGTCTGTGAAACACGAGACCAATTTAAATGATGAGGATCATAATTACTCTTCATGAAAGAGGCAGAAGACACTTGTTGTCCTCATGAAGAGGGTGTGTGTGTGTGTGTGTGTGTGTGTGTGTGTGTGTGTGTGTGTGTGTGTGTGTGTGTGTGTGTGTGTGTGTGTGTGTGTGTGTGTGTGTGTTGAGTCTGTGTGT
Source organism: Ophiodon elongatus (assembly GCA_016806645.1). Classification (NCBI taxonomy): domain Eukaryota; kingdom Metazoa; phylum Chordata; class Actinopteri; order Perciformes; family Hexagrammidae; genus Ophiodon; species Ophiodon elongatus. The sequence goes on from JACSYO010001428.1 coordinate 24,295, forward strand.
GTGTGTGTGTGTGAGTGTGAGTGTGTGTGTGTGTGTGTGAGTCTGTGTGTGTGTGTGTGTGTGTGTGTGTGTGTGTGTGTGTGTGTGTGTGTGTGTGTGTGTGTGTGTGTGTGTGTGTGTGTGTGTGTGTGTGTGTGTGTGTGTGTGTGTGTGTGTGTGTGTGTGAGTGAGTCTGAGTCTGTGTGTGTGTGTGTGAGTCTGTGTGTGTGTGTGTGTGAGTCTGTGTGTGTGTGTGTGTGTGAGTCTGTGTGTGTGTGTGTGAGTCTGTGTGTGTGTGTGTGTGAGTCTGTGTGTGTGTGTGTGTGTGAGTCTGTGTGTGTGTGTGTGAGTGAGTCTGAGTCTGAGTCTGAGTCTGTGTGTGTGTGTGTGTGTGTGTGTGTGTGTGTGTGTGTGAGTCCTGGTTTGTTGGTAAACTTGTTTTAATTGATTTAATCAGACGTAACATGTAGTTTGTTTACAGGTGTTTTTGTTTGTGTGACGTCTGTAAACAGGAAGTAGAATTCATCAGTAAGTGGATAGGTTGGCCTGAGAGCCTGGTGGAGGCCGGCCGGCAGAGCATCGACGCCGCCACCTGCGGTGTGTCGAGATGTGTGTGTGTGTGTGTGTGTGTGTGTGTGTGTGTGTGTGTGTGTGTGTGTGTGTGTTAATTATGTCAGCGTGTGTCTCTGTCATGTGTGTGTGGCGTTTACATGCACCTACAAGCAGGATACTGTGTGTGTGTGTGAGTGTGTGTGTGTGTGTGTGTGTGTGTGCGAGTGTGTGTATGTGTGAGAGTGTGTGTGTGTGTGTGTGTTAATTATGTCAGCGTGTGTCTCTGTCATGTGTGTGTGGCGTTTACATGCACCTACAAGCAGGATACTGTGTGTGTGTGTGTGTGTGTGTGTGTGTGTGTGTGTGTGTGTGTGTGCGAGTGTGTGTGTGTGTGTGAGAGTGTGTGTATGTGTGTGTGTGTGTGTTAATTATGTCAGCGTGTGTCTCTGTCATGTGTGTGTGGCGTTTACATGCACCTACAAGCAGGATACTGTGTGTGTGTGTGAGTGTGTGTGTGTGTGTGTGTGTGTGTGCGAGTGTGTGTATGTGTGAGAGTGTGTGTGTGTGTGTGTGTTAATTATGTCAGCGTGTGTCTCTGTCATGTGTGTGTGGCGTTTACATGCACCTACAAGCAGGATACTGTGTGTGTGTGTGTGTGTGTGTGTGTGTGTGTGTGTGTGTGTGTGTGTGTGTGTGAGTGTGTGTGTGTGTGTGTGAGTGTGTGTGTGTGTGTGTGCGAGTGTGTGTGTGTGTGAGTGTGTGTGTGTGTGTGTGTGTGAGTGTGTGTGTGTGTGTGTGTGTGAGACATGTTCTCGCTCCCCTCTAGCTCCAAACCAAACAACAGGAGCTTTCCATCAGGTCTCATGATCTTCATCGTCGTGTCCCTTTAAGAGACGTCTCGTGATGAAGACCATGGAAGACGATCAAAAGCTCCACAACAGCAGTTTCATGTTAAAGAATGATATTTATACTCGTCTTACGGGGCGTTACCGTGAAACGTATTTGGTATTTCATTCACTGTAAGAAACTCTTCTTTCTGTATTTTAATTTCTGATATTTTGTTTATTTATTTTGTTTTGTTCTTTTGAGGAAAACAACAATTTATATGATTGTTTTCAGTGTTTTTGGGGACGTCAAGAGGGAATGACTGAAGTGTGACTCATCTTCCCCTCCACACCAACAACTGGATGAGAATGTTTTTAAGTCCAGTCTTTAAAATCTAAATGTCATTTTCTGCAGAAAAAGTCTTCAAAGCTTCTGGACGTCGTTTAAATGAATCGTTGGCTTGAAGCCACGCGCATGTTTTATTAATCCTGTTCCTCCACGAGGGGAACCTTTACCTGAAGACCTGGTGGTGGAACACGTGGTTCTGCTGTGACCTGGTGGTGGAACACGTGGTTCTGCTGTGACCTGGTGGTAGAACACGTGGTTCTTCTTCTGTGATCTGGTGGTGGAACACGTGGTTCTTCTTCTTCTGTGATCTGGTGGTAGAACACGTGGTTCTTCTTCTTCTGTGATCTGGTGGTAGAACACGTGGTTCTTCTTCTTCTGTGATCTGGTGGTAGAACACGTGGTTCTTCTTCTGTGATCTGGTGGTGGAACACGTGGTTCTTCTTCTTCTGTGATCTGGTGGTAGAACACGTGGTTCTTCTTCTTCTGTGATCTGGTGGTAGAACACGTGGTTCTTCTTCTTCTGTGATCTGGTGGTAGAACACGTGGTTCTTCTTCTGTGATCTGGTGGTAGAACACGTGGTTCTTCTTCTGTGATCTGGTGGTAGAACACGTGGTTCTTCTTCTGTGATCTGGTGGTAGAACACATGGTTCTTCTTCTTTTGACCTGGTGGTAGAACACGGGTTCTTCTTCTGTGATCTGGTGGTAGAACACGTGGTTCTTCTTCTTCTGTGACCTGGCGGTAGAACACGTGGTTCTTCTTCTTCTGTGATCTGGTGGTAGAACACGTGGTTCTTCTTCTTTGTGACCTGGTGGTAGAACACGTGGTTCTTCTTCTGTGACCTGGTGGTAGAACACGTGGTTCTTCTTCTGTGATCTGGTGGTAGAACACGGGCTTCTTCTTCTGTGATCTGGTGGTAGAACACGTGGTTCTTCTTCTCTGATCTGGTGGTAGAACACGTGGTTCTTCTTCTGATCTGGTGGTAGAACACGTGGTTCTTCTTCTTCTGTGACCTGGCGGTAGAACACGTGGTTCTTCTTCTTCTGTGATCTGGTGGTAGAACACGTGGTTCTTCTTCTTCTGTGATCTGGTGGTAGAACACGTGGTTCTTCTTCTTCTGTGACCTGGTGGTGGAACACGTGGTTCTTCTTCTTGTTCTGTGACCTGGTGGTGGAACACGTGGTTCTTCTTCTTCTGTGACCTGGTGGTGGAACACGTGGTTCTTCTTCTTGTTCTGTGACCTGGTGGTGGAACACGTGGTTCTTCTGTGATCTCCTGAAGAACACGTGGTTCTTCTTCTGTGACCTGGTGGTGGAACACGTGGTTCTTCTGTAATCTCCTGAAGAACACGTGGTTCTTCTTCTGTGATCTCCTGAAGAACACGTGGTTCTTCTTCTGTGACCTGGTGGTAGAACACGTGGTTCTTCTTCTGTGACCTGGTGGTAGAACACGTGGTTCTTCTTCTGTGACCTGGTGGTAGAACATGTGGTTCTTCTGTAATCTCCTGAAGAACACGTGGTTCTCCTCGTTTCCAGCCGGAGTGAGATCTGCACCTCCTTAAGGAGTCCATCATTTACCCAGAAGTCATATTTATGATCAAAACTTTATTTCTTCTGCAAATCGACAAATGTTTTATAAACCTGACTCTTCAGCGTTTTTTGGAGACGTCATTAGTGAATTCAGATTATTCAGAATGTTGTTTCCCCAACATTTATACAACTTGAATGAGAAAAATTGCATCTTTTATGTTTTTATTTTGCAAACGTACACGTCCAACGTAGAAAAAAATGAATAAATGAAGAATAAATGAAGAATAAATGAAGAATAGATGAAGAATAATGAAGAATAATGAAATGAAGAATAATGAAGAATAGATGAAGAATAAATGAAGAATAGATGAAGAATAGATGAAGAATAAATGAAGAATAATGAAAATAGATAATGAAGAATAAATGAAGAATAAATGAAGAATAAATGAAGAATAGATGAAGAATAGATGAAGAATAAATGAAGAATAGATGAAGAATAGATGAAGAATAAATGAAGAATAAATGAAGAATAAATGAAGAATAAAATCAGAATAAATGAAAAATAGATGAAGAACAGATGAAGAATAAATGAAGAATAAAATCAGAATAGATGAAGAATAAAATCAGAATAAAATCAGAATAAAATGAGAATAAAATCAGAATAGATGAAGAATACTTCCCTTTTGCTTGACGCTGCAGGAGAAAGTGTCCTTCTGATCAACCTGTGGTCTCTGATCCCTCCTCCCAGAGAGCCTCGGACCCTTTGCAGGTTTTGGGCCTCAGCTTCTGAGAACCACTTCCTGTAAAGCTTCTCCTCCGGCTGGAGGACAGCGAGGCTCCATGAGATCTCATTTTCAGGCAGCATTCAATGCAGCGGCTTTGAACCTTTGTGTGCCGCTCTCCTAAGCCCCCTCCTGCTTCTCATATTTGGGCCAATTCGGAGGCCAAGTGGCCCGGAGCCCAACGGCTTCCTGTCACAGTCCGTCGGCTCGGTGCCGCCACGCTGAACCCGAGGGGAGGCCGGGCTGTCGTCTCACTCTGAGCTGGTCCCGAGTGCTCTTTGCAACTCATGTGGTCTTCAGGACGTCCCTCGTGACGAAGAGCTGACGCCTCCATTTAAATGTTTAAAGTCCGCTTTATTAATCCTGTGCTTCTGCTCCCCAGACGACATGGTGACGTCCAAGTCCAGCCTGTTCTTCCTGATCTCCAGCGAGGGGAACCAGAACCTGTACGTGACCCAGGCCTCCCTCTGGCTGTACTTCAAGCTGCTGCCGTCTCCGCTGGAGGTGCGTCCGCGGAGGAAGGTGACGGTGAAGGTGTACTTCCAGGAGCCGGGCCTCGGCAGCCAGTGGAACCTGGTGGAGAAACGGCTGGAGCTGAAGCGCAGCGGCTGGCACACCTTCACGCTGACGGAGGCCGTGCGGCTGGTGTTCGAGAAGGGCGAGCGGCGCCAGAACCTGGACGTGCGCTGCGAGGGCTGCGAGGCCGAGGGCGTCACGCCCGTCCTGCTCGACCACCTGGACGAGTCCCACCGGCCCTTCCTGGTGGTGAAGGCGCGGCTGTCCGACAGCAAGCACCGCATCCGGAAGCGTGGCCTGGAGTGCGACGGGAAGCCGCGTCTGCTGCAAGCGGCAGTTCTACGTCAACTTCAAAGACATTGGATGGAACGACTGGATCATCGCACCGCCTGGTTACCACGCCAACTACTGCGAGGGGGAGTGCCCCTCCCACGTGGCGAGCATCACCGGCTCCACCTGTCCTTCCACTCCACCGTCATCAGCCACTACCGCATGCGGGGCTACAGCCCCTTCCAGAACTCGTGCTGCGTGCCCACGCGGCTACGAGCCATGTCCATGCTCTACTACAACGAGGAGCAGAAGATCATCAAGAAGGACATCCAGAACATGGTGGTGGAGGAGTGCGGCTGCGCCTGAGGTTTTATTCCTGTTTATTTAAGGTGGAACCGAAGAAGATTCACACTATTACAACAACAGAAAGAATATAGAAGCAGAATATTTATGGATGATGGAGAAAACATGCGCACACACACCCTCATGTATGCCTGCACAAAAGAACTTGTATATATATTTATGTTTGCTGATATATTTGGTTATATTCTCTGGTGGTTTCAGTCTCCTTCAAAGAGACGTGAAGAGTTCTCTTCCAAATCTTTAAATGTCCACTTTGGAAAACAATCAATCTCTGAAGTCCTTCTTTAAATATCTGTGAGATAGTGAGGACCTGGTCCGTGGGACCCACGAGCCTTGACGTCGTTAGGTAGGTACCACTTGTTTAGGAGTGGGTCTCTTCTTCCTGGATGAAACTCTTCATGTGTAGAACTTAAAACCTTGAAGGTGAGCATAACGTCTCCAGAGGAGCCTCACGAGTCCCCCAGGAGGTTTGGGGCGATTCAACTGAGAACTTCCCCAACGTACAGCACTTCAGGCCAGGAGTCACATCCTCACCTCGTCTGAGAGACTTTGTTCCTCCTACGAGTCCCAGACCAGGATGGAGACACAATCCAGGGTCCATCATCCACGTCAGTAAAAGGTAGACTTGTGGAATTCATCTCTGGATTCTATTCTCTCCATCGTCTTCATGGCTGAAGACGCACTGGTGCATCGTTCTAAACGTTAGAAAAGGGATTTCAACCTCGACCAGGAGTGAAGCTGGTTTGTTTTACAGATCCTGAAACAACGTCTCGCCTCAAATTATAAACTCGAGCCCCAGATCATCTTGAAGGCCTTTGCCTCTCAGATTGAATGCCGTCTGGTTTGGATGTTGGACTGTGAGATGTGAACTCCAGGTTCAAAGGTTAAGACGCATTACTGCCAGGACGGAGGGGGCAAATAGTTTGAGTACCATTCGGTATTTTAGGCTTTGGAATCTGAAGATTTAACAACACAAACCAAGTCCGATCCCAGAGGGGCCGAGGTCTACGTTCCAACCTTTAAATAAGTAAACTCATGTAGTGACGGTCCCAGAGGCTTCGGCTTGGCAGAGCTAACCGCTCTCTGTACGCCGTCTTCCTCTCATGGTCCAGGTTGAACAAGTCCTCTTTAAAAGTGTGCGATCAGCTCATGAAGACGGTGGATGAGCCTCACATTCACCACATTGTTCCTCCGGCTTCAGATTTGATTCCTTCCAGTCGATCAAATCGAGTGAAAAGTTGCCATATTGCTCCGTTTAGTTGACGGTGCTCTTCACACTACGATAGCACTTGCAGAATGAAATGCCTTTTTACCGGAGCACCGTCGCCCAACGTCCTTCTAGAAGAAATAAGTGCCGCATGAGCTATGCAATGTATAGTATTTACCCATAAAGCAGACTGAACTGACAAACTATCACCAATACTTGAAATGTTCAGCGTGGCCTGCAGGGGGCGGGTTGGAGGGGAAGTCTGGATCTAGTTCCACTCACAAAGTCCTCTACGTTAGAAAAACCCTGAAATCTGTCTCCTGAAAGTCACGTTTCTACGCTACGAAATGGTTTTTGCCAACAATATTGGGATGAAAATGTAATTGCTGCCTTTTTTATGTTTCTTTACGGTCCATGAAACACTTCTCTCACAGTTGATTATCTCTCTGGCATTAAATTACTTTCTAAACGTATTTGTTGTCGCAGTAGAAGGTCATTTTTTAGGAGACAGGGTTGGAAAAACACGACGTCTGCTGCACAATAAAGTCGATTTTTACTCCTTTTCAAACAAAGGAAGTGACACATCTCTTCTCTACAGTTACAAATATCAACACATGATCATAAATCATTGGTTCCCAACTAAATATGTCTCCGCTCACTAAAACTCTTTTCCTTTTTATTGAAATTCACCGAGTGATTGTAGATTTTCAAACAGAACCACCAGAGGAGGAATAAAGAGTTTGGGAGTCTTCTATAAATCCATAGAATCAATGAAATGAACCTCGTGGTTCTTCGGCTGCCGCTCGGCGACACGTCGCCTGTTACTGCTGCAGACGACCAAATGTTTTTGCACCGAACGAAATAAAAGATCCGTCCCCCTTTTTCTCTCTCGATGCAATCATCAGTTTAGAAGTGAGAGACAAAAGGAGGCTGTGACCCAGATGCATTCTGGTCTACATCAACGGTCCCGGGGGAGTCTCCCAGTTCTAACCGAGACACACTTTGAGACTCGCTTTGTTTTGGGGTTAAAGCCGCGATGTCGTGGTGTTCACAATCGTTCGGCTGGTAGAATATTTTGCACTTGGGGGGATAAAAAAAGTTAAACCTCCATTGAAAAAAAAAAAAGTTATTTTTATAGAAGCAAAATTGAGCTCTGTTCAGAATCATGGAACCAAAGAGGCCAAGAGGAGAGCTATTGATGGTGTGTTTGTGAATGAGTGTAAAGAGGCCTAAACACTGTATCAGGGTATAATATCAGTCCATAATCAGCTTAATCTCTTTTCTATTTTCTACCTAGACATGGAATATTTCATATTTTTTCATCAAATATTCCCAGTTTTCTTTCTTCTTTTTTTTGTTAGAGTCATTTAGAGTGAAGCACATCTGATCCCTGTACAGTCGGTGTCACATATGAATATGCTTTTCAAATATTTTGTTCTTTGTAATTGTTGAAAAATAAATTTCTTATTACCGAACGTATGGTTTTGTTGCCCATTCCTAATTATCATATTTGGTATTTTCCATCACTTTTTAGATCCGTTTGAAGGCATTAACAAATATTTAGAGCTACACAACTACAGTATGTATAATAATAACACTTTAAATAGTCATAAAGGCAACATTTAGGTCAAATATGTATTTTGTATTTATCATTTAATGGAAGTTTAATCAAAACTTAATGATAACAAGAATTTTATTTACATCGGAAAAAGAAGCAATTTGTCTTAAAACACGGATTTAACATTAGTTTAGAGATTATTCAAGTTATTATTATTTATTTATTATATTATATTTATGATCGAAAGCTCCAGAGCAGCAAATACATGAACCTCGAGATATTTATTTATTTATTATTTATTTATTTACAGTTTCATTTAAGCTTCTATATTCCTTACAATGTAGAATAGAATAGCATTTTTAAAATTAAATTAAATATATTAATATTAATTAATTCTCAGAGACATTGCATATGTAAATGAATCAATCAGACTAATTCTAGAAAGAAAAGTATTGCTGCGTATTATTACTTTTGTTTACTAATATAAATATGATTGACGCTTTAATTTAACTAAATATCAGAATAAATAAACAATAAGCATTTTGTTTAAAGTTACTCTGAATGTAACGCGGTTCAATAGTTATAATATTTATACGCTTATGAGACATAAAGAACTCAGTATTTCATTTTCAAAGCTAATAAATGATCAGAACAATTTAAATGATTAACTTAAAAACTCCTACTTTTACATTTATGTGCATAAAAAAATCACTTTAAAACTAAACTCTTCTGCAACACGGTAGTAAATGGGTTCATGTGTAGTTCTGGTGAAAAGGTAGTACTCGTTATGAATACTTCATTAACCGCAGTACATAGCTGCTGTGTTGTAAAGCATTCCTCTATGGAGCTCCACATGAGGCCACTCACACTCACAAAGGACTAATTATACCTGAACAAATCTCAGCAGGACCTCAGGGGTCAAGTGTTTGACCTCTGGGGTCAAACCCTCCATGACGGAGGCGGCCAGAGGAAGCTCTGCGTGGCGAGGAGAAGGAGAAGGAGATGAGGAGTGTTGGTGGCGAGGAGGGAGAGGAGTCGCCTCCTAATCCGACAGGTGAGGAGGCGACTCAGGAATGAGAGATAAACAGAGAGGAAGAGGAGGAGGAGGAAGAGGAGGAGGAATGTTGCCTCGGGATGAACTCTGGTGACCTCTGAAGCGGCGCCATCATCAGGTCAACACTCGATAGAAAACCAAGATGTCCCATATTCATCTTAAAAACAGAGATTATTTAGTTTCTGTCTACTTTTAAATGTTTTACCACGAGAATATTTCCTTCAGGGCCATTTTGAGAGTTTATTCTTTTTATTTATGAGACTACAAAAAGCTTGAGCAATGCATCCTGGTACATGTAGGCCCGGGGATGAACCATGAGCCCTGACTGGAGAAGTTGTATCAGCATATTATTGTCTTATGAAGACGTGATAATCACTTTAAAGGCACGTTAAAGCTGGGAGGCGGCACCTAGTGGCCATTAGAGGAACTGCAGCGTGAGACGCCTCACACCCAGCTGTGGAGACACAGTCAGGCGGGTTTTTGTTTGCAGATTGAGTGGATTAGAGCGGACTTCGTGGCGATGTGACACACGAGAGCTGTTTCATCCCGTCGCTCCACCACGAGACTCAGGAATGTTAATGGGGGGGGGCACGGGGGGGCCCGGGGCCCCGAGGCCTCACACACACTTACCTGTGCTGAACAAGCCGTCGCCGAGCTCTCCAACAGTCATGCGTTCTGACAGCGCTGAGCTCCGACGGACACGAGCGGGACGCGATGTGCTCCTCTGAGTTACGGCAGCGAGCAGATGTAATGTGTTGGAGGCCGGAGGCGGTTATGAACCATCAATCACACGCTGACAGGAAGTGACACGGGGCCGTCGCCCGCAGACAGACAGCAGCTCGGCCCTCAGGTGAGAAGAGAAAGACATTAGAGGAGATGAGCACGTCAACACTGTTCTCTGACATAGAACTTCTAAATATAGAATGATTGTGATACCATGCATTTGATAATATTATTACATTTCTTTCTTAAAGTCCAACAATTAAAAGATTATTTTACAGCTGGTGATAAACAACTGAAGACGTGAACGAGGTGGTGGGAAACACTTCAGAGGGAACAACGCCCAACATTTCCTGGATTACACAAAGTCAGCTTTAGTTTGCACAAAGTTGAGTCTTTGGTTTGCACAAAGTTGAGTCTTTGGTTTGCACAAAGTTGAGTCTTTGGTTTGCACAAAGTTGAGTCTTTGGTTTGCACAAAGTTGAGTCTTTGGTTTGCACAAAGTTGAGTCTTTGGTTTGCACAAAGTTGAGTCTTTGGTTTGCACAAAGTTGAGTCTTTGGTTTGCACAAAGTTGAGTCTTTGGTTTGCACAAAGTTGAGTCTTTGGTTTGCACAAAGTTGAGTCTTTGGTTTGCACAAAGTTGAGTCTTTGGTTTGCACAAAGTTGAGTCTTTGGTTTGCACAAAGTTGAGTCTTTAGTTTGCACAAAGTTGAGTCTTTGGTTTGCACAAAGTTGAGTCTTTGGTTTGCACAAAGTTGAGTCTTTGGTTTGCACAAAGTTGAGTCTTTGGTTTGCACAAAGTTGAGTCTTTGGTTTGCACAAAGTTGAGTCTTTGGTTTGCACAAAGTTGAGTCTTTGGTTTGCACAAAGTTGAGTCTTTGGTTTGCACAAAGTTGAGTCTTTGGTTTGCACAAAGTTGAGTCTTTGGTTTGCACAAAGTTGAGTCTTTGGTTTGCACAAAGTTGAGTCTTTGGTTTGCACAAAGTTGAGTCTTTGGTTTGCACAAAGTTGAGTCTTTGGTTTGCACAAAGTTGAGTCTTTAGTTTGCACAAAGTTGAGTCTTTGGTTTGCACAAAGTTGAGTCTTTAGTTTCTTTGGTTTGCACAAAGTTCAGTCTTTGGTTTGCACAAAGTTGAGTCTTTGGTTTGCACAAAGTTGCGTCTTTGGTTTGCACAAAGTTGCGTCTTTAGTTTGCACAAAGTTGCGTCTTTAGTTTCTTTGGTTTGCACAAAGTTGAGTCTTTGGTTTGCACAAAGTTGAGTCTTTGGTTTGCACAAAGTTGAGTCTTTGGTTTGCACAAAGTTGAGTCTTTAGTTTGCACAAAGTTGAGTCTTTAGTTTCTTTGGTTTGCACAAAGTTGAGTCTTTGGTTTGCACAAAGTTCAGTCTTTGGTTTGCACAAAGTTGAGTCTTTGGTTTGCACAAAGTTGAGTCTTTGGTTTGCACAAAGTTGAGCTTTATCTTTGGTTTGCACAAAGTTGAGTCTTTAGTTTGCACAAAGTTGAGTCTTTGGTTTGCACAAAGTTGAGTCTTTATTCTTTGGTTTGCACAAAGTTGAGTCTTTGGTTTGCACAAAGTTGAGTCTTTGGTTTGCACAAAGTTGAGTCTTTGGTTTGCACAAAGTTGAGTCTTTGGTTTGCACAAAGTTGAGTCTTTGGTTTGCACAAAGTTGAGTCTTTGGTTTGCACAAAGTTGAGTCTTTGGTTTGCACAAAGTTGAGTCTTTGGTTTGCACAAAGTTGAGTCTTTGGTTTGCACAAAGTTGTTTAAATTAGTTTTTACAAAGTTGAGTCTTTAGTTTTCACAAAGTTGAGTCTTTGGTTTGCAAGTTGAGTCTTGGTTTGCACAAAGTTGAGTCTTTGGTTTGCACAAAGTTGAGTCTTGGTTTTGCACAAATGGTCTTTTTAAAAGTTGAGTCTTTGGTTCAAGTTGAGTCTTTTTTCAAAGTTGATTACAGAGTTCACAAATTTGTTCACAAGTTGAGTCTTGTTGCACAAAGTTGAGTCTTTAGTTTCTTTGGTTTGCACAAAGTTGAGTCTTTGGTTTGCACAAAGTTGAGTCTTTGGTTTGCACAAAGTTGAGTCTTTGGTTTGCACAAAGTTGAGCAAAACCACATTTGGTTTGCACAAAGTTGAGTCTTTGTCACAAAGAGTCTTAGTTTTGCACAAAGTTGAGTCTTTGGTTTGCACAAAGTTGAGTCTTTGGTTTGCACAAAGTTGAGTCTTTGGTTTGCACAAAGCAGCAGGAACCCAAGAATCTTTCCTCATGCTCGGTTTTGTGCAAATATCTTGCACTTAAATTGTGAGTTTTATTGTGAAGTTTCGTGGACTCCTGATTCTCGGAGCTGTCAGTCAGAGGAACGACTCTCGGAGCCTCAGCTGATGGAAACGTTTGCTGGACTCAGCAGCTGGAGACGATCCCAGCTATAATGGGATTATCGATGGGATTTTCCATCTGAGGACCATCAGCAGCCAGCTGATGCTGCCAGAGGAAACGAGCAGGTACACGATATCAAAAAGTACAATTCAAGATGTGGAGAGGTTTCATTTCCACGAACGCTGCGTGACCTTTTGGGGAAATATTCTCATCCTTCAGCGTTCTTCAGGTTCACAGGTTCCTCTCCTCTGGAGGTGCCACCCGCCTTTAAAGTGACTTATTATCCCTCGTGGATTCCCATAACTCATCTGCCTCCACCTCAGGTGTTGGAGGACGTCTCTCTCTTCAGCTGTGGTGTTTCCACGACAACGTCTGGGAGATACATAGAGACAATGAGATAACAGAGATCATAGAGATAACAGAGATAACAGAGATCATAGAGATAACACAGATCATAGAGATAACAGAGCATACAGAGATAACAGAGATCATAGAGATAACAGAGATCATAGAGATAACAGAGTAGATTCATAGAGATAACAGAGATCATAGAGATAACAGAGATCAGAGATAACAGAGATCATAGAGATTCAGATGACATAGAGATAACAGAGATCATAGAGATAGAGACATAGCAAGAGATAACAGAGATCATAGAGATGGATCATAGAGTGGAGATAACACAGATCATAGAGATAACAGAAAGAGATAACAGAGATCATAGAGATAACAGAGATCATAGAGATCATAGAGATAACAGAGATCATAGAGATAACAGAGATCATAGAGATCATAGAGATAACAGAGATCATAGAGATACATAGAGACATAGAGATATCAGAGATCATAGAGATCAGAGACATAACAGAGATCATAGAGATAACAGAGATCATAGAGATCATAGAGATAACAGAGATCATAGAGATAACAGAGATCATAGAGATCATAGAGATAACAGAGATCATAGAGATCATAGAGATAACAGAGATCATAGAGATAACAGAGATCATAGAGATCATAGAGATAACAGAGATCATAGAGATAACAGAGATCATAGAGATAACAGAGATCATAGAGATCATAGAGATAACAGAGATCATAGAGATAACAGAGATCATAGAGATCATAGAGATAACAGAGATCATAGAGATAACAGAGATCATAGAGATCATAGAGATAACAGAGATCATAGAGATAACAGAGATCATAGAGATAACAGAGATCATAGAGATAACAGAGATCATAGAGATCATAGAGATAACAGAGATCATAGAGATAACAGAGATCAAGATAACAGAGATAAGAGAGATCCAGAGATCAAGAGATAACAGAGTCATAGAATCATAGAGAAAACAGATCATAGAGATAACAGATCATAGAGATCATAGAGATAACAGATAATCATAGAGATAACAGAATCATAGAGATATCAGAGATACAGAGATAATAGAGATAACAGATCATAGAGATAACCAGCATAGAGATTAGAGATAACAGAGATCATAGAGATAACAGAGATCATAGAGATCATAGAGATAACAGAGATCATAGAGACAACACAGATCATAGAGATCATAGAGATAACACAGATCATAGAGATAACAGAGATCATAGAGATAACACAGATCATAGAGAATAGAGAACACAGATCATAGAGATCATAGAGATAACAGAGATCATAGAGATAACACGAGATCATAGAGATAAAGACATAGATAACAGAGATAACACAGATCATAGAGATAACAGAGATCATAGAGATAACAGAGAACATAGAGATAACAGATCATAGAGATAACAGAGATCATAGAGATAACAGAGATCATAGAGATAACAGAGATATATAATATGACACATCACATTCGTTAGTGGCCACGAGTCTTAAGAACCTCCCCCTTTGGTTCTTCCTCATATCACCAACATATTGTTCACCATTTAACTGCAGGACTTTGTTTTTTCCACTGCTTGTTGATGAATTTAAATATTTGGGTGATTTCTTTCCACTGCTGGTTGCATTTCTCCCTCAAACAGAAGCATAAACACATGTGAGTGCTTTGAGGGGAAAGTCTGGTGAGGGAAGAGAGGAGGAAGAGGAAGAGGAAGAAGAGGGATCTGAGTTCGAGGGGCGTCGGCTCCTTCTCATGAGTTTATGGTGGAGAATGACTGGAATGTTCCACTGCACTTATCAAAATATGCCTGTTCCATCTCCTGGTTTTCTTTTCCCCGAGGCATCAACAGGCCGATGCTTCGTCCTCGTCTTCATCAGTCTCCTGTGTGAGAGGACACGTCCACCACCTGGACACGCCGTGTTTCATGCTGCTGCAGAACCAACCAGAAATAATAGGAAATATTCAATAATCCTAAAGACTCTCAGGAAAATAAAAACTATTTCAAAGTTAGACCTGATTAGATGAGTCACATTTATGACATATGACATCAGCATTGTGAGATATTAATTAGTAATTACTTATTTCTCATGAATTTACTTTGTATCTCAGATTTTTTACTTAATATCTCATAAATTGGATTAATATCTTATAAGTTTGACTAAAGAAAGCATATTGAAATAATTTTGACTCGCTATCTCATTGTTTTTAGTAAAACATTTGACTTATATTTCATAATCTTGACATAGTAAATCAAAATGTTTACTTGTTATCTGATTGCTTTAAATTACTATTTGGAGGTTGGTTCCAGTCTGGTGAGGTCCTGAGGTCTTGAGGTCATGAGGTCATGAGGTCCTGAGGTCATGAGGTCTTGAGGTCATGAGGTCTTGAGGTCATGAGGTCATGAGGTCTTGAGGTCCTGAGGTCATGAGGTCTTGAGGTCATGAGGTCTTGAGGTCATGAGGTCTTGAGGTCATGAGGTCTTGAGGTCATGAGGTCTTGAGGTCTTGAGGTCTTGAGGTCATGAGGTCTTGAGGTCAGACATGTGGGAGGCCAACGTGTTGCATGCATCCATTTCTGGGAGTCTGATTCATGGTGGGACTTTGCTCTCTCCGTCTGATTCCACCACATCCTTGTTGTTCTTCGTCTTGTTGTTGTTGTTGTTGTTCTTCTTCTTCTTTGTCTTGATCTTTTTCTTCTTGTTGTTCCTGTTGTTCTTCTGCTTTTGTTGTTGTTGTTGTTCTTCTTCTTTGTCTTGATCTTTTTCTTCTTGTTGTTGTTTGTCTTATTCCTGTTCTTGTTCTTTGTCTTCTTCTTATTGTTCTTGTTCCTGCTTTTGTTGTTGTTGTTGTTCTTTGTCTTCTTCTTCTCCTTGTTCCTGTTCTTCTTCTTCTACTTGTATATACTATTGTTATTGCTTTTCTTTTTCTTCTTCTGCTCCTTCTTCTTGTAGATGTTGTTCTTTTTCATCTTGTTGTTGTTCTTTGTCCTGTTGTTGTTGTTGTTGTTGTTGTTCTTTGTCTTGTTCTTCAGCCCGTCCTTCGTATCCTGAAGAAGCTCAGGGAGAGTTTATAAACCCCTGGAGGTGTTTGAACTTTCTTCTTCTGAGGAAGTCTTTTCAGGAATTTAAAGATGGCGGTCAGCAATGATGTAACTCTCCGTTATGTTTTTTGGGAGCTAGGGGAGGGGGGGTTGTGGGGGGGGGGTTGTGTGTGTGTGTGGGGGGGGGGTTGTGGGGGGGCATTAGGGTACATTGTGCTCCTAAACGCTCCAGATGGTTGGCTAAGCCGGAGCTGCTGCTGCATCACTGCGTCCAACTGACCCGCACGGTGCGCCGCCGCTCACAGCGTCCTCCCGCCATGAATATTAATGAGCAGGAGAAGAAGAAGCTTGCTCATTAGAATATTCATGGGAGTGACGTGCAGCGGGACTATTCACGAGGCTACTCCAGTTGGTGAAGGAGGTGAGCAGCACCTCTCATAACGACGCCTCACTCAGACGTGTACAGTGGACAAGCTGCCTGATTAAGCTGATCCCTGTTTCTAGGTCAGGGAGAGGCATACCGAGAGCATTAGAGCATCAAGAACACTGTAGGCCGGGGCGCCGCCCCCCCGCCCCCCACCACCAGCAGCATTCACACCTATTTACCACCAAGCAGCTTCTACCTCGCTGCCGCTCTTCTTTGTTGTTGACGTTTTCATTGTTGCAAAGTAGGACAGCAAGTTGCAGAAAGGGACAATGGACAGTTTGCTTTTCTTGCAAACTCCCAATTAGGCTTTGTTCTCACTGGAAATGTTTCTTTTGAGTAATTGACGGTGGATTTAAAGCGTTATCTGAATCAGGCCGCGTGTCTGCAGGGTTACATCGGTATGTTGAGCCGGGCGGCTGCAAGCGGAGTTGAACCGGTGTGATCCAGGCAGGTTGGGTCTTGTTCCGATGAATGAAGGGTTAAAGCTTCATTACTCTCTCCCTCTCCTCGTCCTCTCGGAGGGTGCTGGGTCCCTGCGCTGCTGACGAGCCTCTCCAGGGCACATACTTGTGGGGCACGTATATTCTCTCTCATTAGTTCTGCAGATTTGGGGCCCTCGGGGTACTCCGGTGCACATGTGTTGGGAGTGTGGTTCCCACTGTGCTCTGCAGCTCTGATTGAGTCTCTGATTGCCTTGACATTAAGGGGGCTGCAGTCCTTGTGTCATGGCTGGCCTGATGAATTGGCCTTGCAGGAAGGGGGGGTGGGGGGGGCACACTGAGCTGTTGTTGTAGCCCTGAGGATCAAGGCTGAGAGCAACTGATGGTTAAAGGCAGCGAGACCCTGATCAGGAGGTTGGAATGAACCAGGGTCAGAAAAACACCTGGATTCATCCAGCTGGATAAATCTAATAATGAAAAGATTCATTCCTACAGTGTGTATAAGGCCTCCGGTTAGGGTGTGGTAAGGCTTTAAAAGGGGGCAGGTCTGAGTCCTGACCCCCCCACCCCCTCACTTCACTAAAGGACTGTACTTTGTTTTTCTGCCCTACACCTGGTCTGATGGTGTCTTCTCCTGCAGCCCACGTGCACCTGAAGGCCTCTCGGCCCGCCTCCCTCTCATCGTGGGTCAGCCGAGGCCCCCCACTGGGCTAATCTCCTGCTATGAGTGACTTCATCAGCTAACAAGGCGCTCGCCAAAAGGTTGTACAACTCATATAATTAAGAGGCTTATATGAATTTGTGCAGGGGAACAAAACGCCATTATTGTCTTAAGGTGGATTTGGTGGTGAATTATTTTCCTTATAACCACACACTTAGAAGATTATCTGCCTCAGAGCTCTGAGCTGGAAGAACAAGAGCTGAAAGATTTATGAGCACAGTTGTTCTTCCAGGAATCACAAGAGTCACGATGTTCTGCTCCGCTTTCGGTCGACTTTGCTGAAGTCATTCATGTTCATATGTTAGGTAATAAAACTACAGGTGAGGAGGAGGCCGTCCTGTTCAGATAAGAGCTTACGGTACTGGAGGGAAGCATTTCAGCAGAGATGGAGGACATGTTCAGATCTTATATAAATATATTATAAAGAACAAATAGCACAATCTAAGAACACGCCATTAAAAGTAAAAGTCCTGCATTAAAAAACAAGTCTAAACTGGGAAATGTGGAAATAATGTTAATTAGACATCTCGAGTCATTTTATTCATGAATATATGACGCAGTTTGGGGTTTTGTCTCTTTCTTGGTTTTTGGTCGTCATCTTCTTGTTTTTGGTCGTCACCATCTTGGTTTGTGGTCGTCACCATCTTGTTTTTGGTCGTCACCATCTTGGTTTTGGTCGTCACCATCTTGTTTTTGGTCGTCACCATCTTGGTTTGTGGTCATCACCATCTTGGTTTTGGTCGTCACCATCTTGTTTTTGGTCTTCACCATCTTGTTTTTGGTCTTCACCATCTTGTTTTTGGTCTTCACCATCTTGTTTTTGGTCGTCACCATCTTGTTTTTGGTCGTCACCATCTTGTTTTTGGTCGTCACCATCTTGTTTGTGGTCGTCACCATCTTGTTTTTGGTCTTCACCATCTTGTTTTTGGTCTTCACCATCTTGTTTTTGGTCTTCACCATCTTGTTTGTGGTCGTCACCATCTTGGTTTTTGGTCGTCACCATCTTGGTTTGTGGTCGTCACCATCTTGGTTTGTGGTCGTCACCATCTTGGTTTTTGGTCTTCACCATCTTGTTTTTGGTCGTCACCATCTTGGTTTGTGGTCGTCACCATCTTGGTTTGTGGTCGTCACCATCTTGGTTTGTGGTCGTCACCATCTTGGTTTTGGTCGTCACCATCTTGTTTTTGGTCGTCACCATCTTGGTTTGTGGTCGTCACCATCTTGGTTTTGGTCGTCACCATCTTGGTTTTGGTCGTCACCATCTTGTTTTTGGTCTTCACCATCTTGGTTTTGGTCGTCACCATCTTGTTTTTGGTCGTCACCATCTTGTTTGTGGTCGTCACCATCTTGGTTTTGGTCGTCACCATCTTGTTTTTGGTCTTCACCATCTCTAGTTTTTACAGAGTTGTAGATGTTCTTCTCCTTCATGTTATCTTAAAAACTGAGCTTAAAAGTACATTTTTCTCAACTGTTTACGTGTGGTTGGGTACTTTGCATATAAACTCTGCAAAGTACCTCCAGCTGTTCTTTAACTTTCCATCGCTGTGTTTCAGAAGCTGTGGACGAGCTTCACGGATGAACACGCGACGGCGTGGCGGCTGCATGATCTCTAGTAAATGATGGCTACCAGCCCGGTTTAAATCTGCATGATGACGTGTTTGTTTTCTTTGGTTCCCACGGTGACGCAGCAGAAACCAACCAGCGGCGCTCCATCGATGTATTTGCATAACGAATCATCGCCAAGAAACGGGCCGAGCCAACATCCAGCAAGCTGATTTAACCTCTCTTGTCTCCGGGCATTTCTGATTACCGTCTGACCTGGTAAACGCACGTGCTAACATGTGTGGAAATAAAGACACACACACACACACACATTCTCCAGGAGAGATGGCAACGATTCAAGAAGGCAGCTATTAAAGGAGCTTACAGCTTTCTGTTCCAATTCAAACGCCGCTCAATGAATGACATCACTCGCAGCTTGTGTTCATACAGATCATTCCAGGCAACTTGAGCAAATATTGGCAAGAAGTCCTTTTCCTGCTCACATATAAACACACACAGCCAGCGTTGTCTCCGATGGTGATGGATAAACCATTTAGCTGCAATCACCATCGCGGCGTCGTGAGGTAATTTATGGTAATGTGTCGGCCGTGTGTTTACTTTAAAGGCAGCCTGATAACGATCATGTGGCATGTTTCTGCTGAGCGTCGGAGGACAATTGGGAGATTTGTTGCAGGGGATCTGGGGCCCCCGATGGCCCCCCATGGGGCCTGAACAGAGCGGCTGTGGGTCTGAACACTGAGGCAGTGTCTCCGTCCATCACTCACAGGGCTGTCCATCACCCCCCTCCACCCCACCCCCCCACCAGGGAAAAGGACAACGAGGAGGATTCATTCCCAAACATGACTCAGCAGATTTAGCTACAGAACTTTTTTATTGCTGGTGAATTTCAGCCGGCAAGTTTGAATGAAAGAGGTTTGATGAGAAGCATCTGTTCTATTAATATATAACAGGAATAATAAGTTATTGAACTGGCACATTAAAACCGGACTTTAGATTTACAATCGGGCTGAATTTAGATCGTCTTCAGTGAAAGTTAGAAATATAAAATTCACCCGATCATCAGATTTATGACGCTGCGTATCCCACAACCACTTACCGACCCTGGCCCACCAAACAGACCGTAAATATGACAGTAGAGTCATATTTACGGTCGCCAGCGGAGGAGTCAGCCCCACTTTAATACTATTTATGGGAAACATTTGGTTTCGTCAACTTCAAAACCCCAAAAGGTTCAAGTTGAGGTTGTTTAAGCTCCGGGTGATCAACCTTTATTCCACTGGATGAATTCAGAATAACTCATGAAGTTCTCGGTCTTCTTCTACTTTGTTACGCTGATGATGTTGTTTTAGTCATTTCAGATCGTGTGAAGATCTCAACAATAAGTTGTTTGTGAGGAAGACAATAATTATTCTATATTTCATCATCTTCCTACCCAGAGATTTGACTGGGGTTTGTTCACAGGTTTTCAATAGTCATCTGAAGGAAGTTCAACCTAAAGGAGAGCAGAAAGCATGTCAGAGAACTCATTATGATTATTATTCAGAGAAGGCTTTGTTCAGAAGTTCAGTGAAAGCCGTTGTGTTGGTGTTTCCATGAACGCATCACAGATGTTTCATAACTCTATTTACTTTCCATCAGGTCTGTTTGCACTGATTAGCTTTATACTTTCATTAGGAGCCTTTCTGCGGGCCTCGAGAGGTCGTAATATATACAGCTCTTATTGTTTCAGGGTTAACGCTCCTCGCTGATTGGCTGCTCTTTCAAGGTCTCATAAGACGCAGAATCTTTGTACAAATAAAGCTTCTGGGAGCTCCTTTTGTTTTCTCACGTTCACGAAATAATGATTCAAGTAAATAGCGATGGATGAGCCTCGGGTCATCGCCGCAAATGAGCTTTTAATTCAAACCTCGGGGAGCAACGACCGTTATGACCAGTATCGATGAGTCCTTCAACGATGGATCGTCCAAAATCCCAAAGATATGATCAGTTTACAAAGATATGAAAGCAGAAGCTGAGAGAAAGTTTGACAGATCAATAAACTGCAGGCGGAGACGGATCGTCATGATTTCAGATGTTTATGATTTCTTTCCCCAGATGATGAACCCACAGCTCGACCCCTGACCTTTAGTAGCGGCTGTCGTTGTGAACGCTAACGCTAGCGAAGAGAAAGAACCCTCTCTCCGATCAGAAGTCTTCCCTCTGGGACAAAGGAGAATAAATCCCCTCAGAGGTGACTCTCCTTCTCATCGGGCCTCCGAGCGGCGACAGAAACCAGCTGCAGCCGGTATGAAAGGAAACGCTTCACGGGGAACAGGTGAGACGCCTCGCTGCCGTGTTTGATGATTGCGAGGGACTGAGCGGCGGCGGCGGCGGCGTCACCTGCAGCCGAGAGGACGCCGGAGCGTTCCCATACCTCACAGTAACTGGAACAAGATGTCCTCTGGAGGAGGAGGAGGGGCGGCGAGGAGCCGTGATTGAGTTGGAGAGGCGAAGGGAGAGAATTGGAATGGCAGTGGGCCGGGTTCCTAATGCGCACAGCGAAGGCCAAAGTTTAGAGCCGCTCTGTGCCGGGAATACCAAGTCGCCCGGCGCCCCCGCTCGGCGGACAATGGGCCGATGGGCGTGCTGCGGCAGCTTAATGCTCAAAGGGCCCGAGGCGAGCGCTGCCCATCTCTTTCAGTGCCGAGCAACCGGCCCCAGGAACACAGGCATAAAGACACATTGTGAACGTGGCAGAAACTGAGCCGTCCGGGTGTTCACGGCTCTCCGTCAGGTCGGAGGTGGAGCTCCTGGAACCGGCGCCGGTCGGCGGCTCGGTGGGCGTCGGGGCCCTCGGGGGCCACGACGGAAACCTCTCTCTCGTTTGACCTCAAATTAAAAAGTTGATTTCAGCTGAAATGTTCTCTTCTTTTAAAGGGGAACTCTGAGGATTTGTTTCTAGATCCCAAAGACACCTTGAGTTCCTGGTCTGGGTTAAACTCTAAAAACACCAGATCCTACATTTCCCAGAATGCAACTGGATAGCTTCTTCTCTTGCCTGGTGAAGGCCCTCGTCTCTCTGGCGTTCTGTTATTACTTCTTCAGGTCATCGGGTCCTGGTTCTGATCCTCTGTGCTGAGCAGCAGGACCTCGGGGAGGTTTGAGGACAGAGGTGATGATGTCATGGTGTCATGATGTCATGGTGTCATGATGTCATGGTGTCATGGACCTGCAGCAGCTCTTCATCAGCTGTCAGACCATCTGAAGCTGAGCCTGAAACCCAGACGACCTGTGGGAGAAGATTCAGGAGCGTTTGATGGAAGAAACCAGAATCCAACCTTCTGGAGGTCTGAGTGAGACTTCACTGGATCTCTACTCAGGTCTCCTCCGAGTCACGGAGATGTTTCCAGATGTCTCTGGGGAGTCTGTAAATCTTCCTGCACTCCTGAACAAACTCCTGCAGGTTGTTGGTTCTGCTCAGAGAGGTTTGGAGCCTCCGGCGGCCCGGCGGCCCGGCGGCCCGGCGGCCCGGCTCCACGTGCCCCGTGATTAATCCCGCGGTCATTAGGCTCCGCGCAGCGCGCTGAAACCAGATCCTTTTCACTGCTCACTTTTTTTTGTTTCTGGGCCCCGGCGCTGAATTAGCAGAGCGAATACATTAGCATACTAACGACCCGCGGCCGGCCTGGTGAGAGAGGAGCTGGGAGCTTTTCTCAGGAAGTCAACTCCACATCAAGCGTCACAACCTTTCTGACACGCTTTTGTCCAAACTTTTCTTCCCCTGCATCATTTTTAATAGCTTCTAAATGATTAATCTGCGTCTCTTCCGCCTCGTTTCTCTCCGCAGACGGAGACGCATGGAGGGTAAAAAGTGTGAAATAGCTTTTTTATGAGAAAAGATGAATCACACAAGCTGGAGCGCGGAGCTGCTCTCAGGTCGACAATGCAAAATGAAAAAAGAATACATGATTTGTATGGCGCTGCCCATAAAGGGGCTCATTAGCATAACAAGGGCAGCGCAACCAAAAGCCATTTTGCTCCCTTTGTTTCAGCTAAGCAGCTGTCATTTGCAGAACATTATGCATTTTGGATTCT
Source organism: Ophiodon elongatus (assembly GCA_016806645.1). NCBI lineage: Eukaryota > Metazoa > Chordata > Actinopteri > Perciformes > Hexagrammidae > Ophiodon > Ophiodon elongatus. Next base: position 47,026 of record JACSYO010001428.1, read on the forward strand.
TCTATGCTAATTTTTTTGGGGGACAATTTTTCCAACAATAAGCACTCGGGCATCGAACAGAAAGCCTTTCATGGCACAGACCCGGGGGTGCCCCGAGCCGTGCCAAGTCAAACAATGGCTTACTGCTGCAGCACATCTCAGCCTTCAATAAAGCATGAAGCCCCAAATCCCCCCGACCCGCTCACACACACGTACCTCCACACACACACACACACACACACACACACACACACACACACACACACACATCTACACATCCATCAATACTGACCGGTCCACGCAGGGCTGAACTCAAGGACCACTTACTACCAGAACTTCATGGTCTTCCTCACCAGCAACAGGAAGTCCCTTCTGAAGGAAACATGATTTTCTATTAACATAAAGAGGAAATGTCTCTGATTAACGTTCGTGTTCAAGTCGCTGAACGAACCGGTGCTGAAGAAACAAGTTGTTTATTAATAACCATGTTTCATCTTATTTAATGTAGTTTGGGTCCTATGATCCAGATGTTTGTGTCATTTGTGTGAAAGTCGTTGGATATTAGATGTTACACGGAGATATGGGAGCTATCTGGGGTTTGATTCTGATTTGCTCTTCAGATATAGGTCACCCTGTTTCCTGTTAGCTGGAACTATTTGGGTCAGACTCAGCAAACAGCACCATAATGTTATTATATATATTATACTCAGTATCATAGAGACTGACTGCTCGTAGGTTTGATACCTGGAACAAATCAAACTCACCCAGAATATGTTTCATAATCCTTTAATTTCAATTAACTGCTGGAACTATGAATTGATTCGTCTTTTGACAGAAAAACAAACATTTTTTTGTCATTATTCAGGCAGATTTGTCAATAATTATGTAGATTTGTTGCTTATATTTTGGATATTCTTGTGTTTTGGAGACGTCTCGTTGGAGTTTGGGAACTGAAACTGCATTTCCACTTTAATTTATTTGGGTTTGCAGACGTGGAATCGTGACTAAAGATGGAGGAAGTCATCGGGTGTTCAGTTATTTCACATTTTTATTATTATTTAAATTTCTTTCACTCGTTGGCATGTTGTTTTGTTCTAAATGTTTTTGCTCGTTTGCTGATCGGCTTTACGTGAATGTCTCGTTGCAGCTTTCTGCAGGTAGTTTCAGGAACAAATCTATTTCTTTACGGCCGACAATAAAAACAATAAATATGATTAGGAATCATAAAAGTTCTCCACGTGTTTCTATTGATCCTCGGTGGCTTTTGAACTATTTCAAGACGTCTCTTATTTGTATTCGAGGAACTGAAGCCAATGTTTTTGTGTTGTGATGTGGAAACACTAACCCTCATGAGGAGAATGATCCACATGTGCACGATGAACACTGCCATCGATCCTCCTGCGAGGACGAGCGTCATCATGTCAGTGTGCAGACGTGCGTGGATGTGCGTGACAGTGTGAGTAGATGAGGGTTATGTTTGACTTCATTGTATTTCTTGAATTATAACAGTGCGTCGCCCCGGGCCACGGCTCTCCCTGAACGGGCAAAGTCAACTCAAATTGGGTTATCGGAGACCTCGGGCTGAGCAGCCGGGCCACCAGGAATCCAAAATAAAGCAGCGGCCCCTTCTCCCCCCCAAAAATAGATCCATAGCCACCATCAGCTGCCAGAAACCAGGTTACCAGGAGAAAAAAACTTCCCAAGGATCTTCAGCATCCTCCTCGTCTGCTCCGGACCTCCAGCATCCTGCAGTCCGGAGACTAAAGGGTGAGCGGCTCTGCAGACAAAGGAGGGCGGTTTAGAGGTCGTCGCTTGACCCCTGAGGGCAAAATCAATGGCGTTATTATCACCGGGGACAACCAGATTACATCCAATCGGCCGAGATGTGACAGGAGGGCAAAGTGCCCGATGACGAGTCGTCAAAAGGAAAGATGCTTATCTGGTGGAAACGGAGCCTGAGGGAAGGTCAAGGAGGACTGAAAGAGGAAGGAGACGATTGTTCCTCCGCATTCAGACCCAGCAGCGGAGAAACCCTTTCTACCAACACTGGTTGGCACCGTTTCTTTATCTTCATCGTCTATTCTTCTTTAATAAGATGAACTCGTGAAATACGGCTGCTGGAGGTCAACAAGACTGAGGTTCAGTCACTTGACGCCCCAGAAGGATTAACGGAGGTATCAGCAGGTCAGAGGAAGTAAAGATGCTGAGACGTGGCTTCAGTCTAAAGTATTTATCGAGAACATTAAATAACTATTTCTTTTTTTACAAAACCGAGCATGAGAAGGAACTAAAATGGTTCCAACGTTTGCAGAAAATAGTGAGTTCAAGTAATGTCAGGTTCTCCACTAAACACAGAATCACCAGTCTGTTGGGAACAGCATCAGTTCTGGAGGTGAGGAACTACATGGAAAGTCTTAACGTAGTAGTTTTTACTTTTCTGGGGCGAAGGTCCAAAGACAAAGTCTGGACAGACGGACTGAAGAGGACAAAACCAGATGAGGTGATTAAAAAAAGCTCCAGTCGAAGCGCAGACGCTGGAAAACCACCAGCATTCATGTGAGGAAGGTTCCAGCCTCCTCATCCCTCCATCTCAGGCTCACTTATACAACTTGTAGAGGAGAATATTAATCTCCAACATATCTGTTCTAAGAAGGGAAATCTTTTTTCCACCGAATGCAAAACATGGAACTGCTGATTTCCTTGAACAAAGCTCAATCATCGGCGTAGAATAGACTCTTTTTCTCAGGATAATCAGCCATGATTGCCATGCGGTATGGCTCAGATGTTGGAGGGTGGGGGTGGGGGTGAGGGTGGATGTGTGTGTGGTGGTTGGGGGGGGTTGCTTCACGTAGAACAGGGGCTTGTCCAAACATCTTGTCCAGCTCTATTCTGACAGCAGGATTAGAAGCACCTGCCACGGAGACAAAGGCGGGCCTCAAGCCAGATGAATGAAGTGCCACTAACCAGCGAGCTCCGCCCCCAACGAGCTCCTCGCTGATCCTCGCCTTCTCCAGCGAAGGGCCCCGTCTAAGGGGCCGACGTAATGAGTCAATTCAGCTCTGAAGGCTGATGACGAGTCGCAGAGAAAGAGAGTTTGTTGTCGGGAGGACGACTCGAGTCTTTTAAAGTAAACAAGCAGGAAAAGTTCTCATTGTTGAGACGTTTGATGGGTTTTGAGGAAGATAAAAAGATAAATCAAAAGCTTTGCAATCACATCTAGTGATTAAAAAACATACTTTTACCTCTCAAGCCTCTAAACTTATTAAAATAAAACAGAATCATGTGTTTGTTGAACTAGTTGAGAGGTTGCATGTCCTCTCAAAACTTAAAAAAGTTTGAAAAAGTCACTGAATCATCCAACTAGAGTCCCGACGTTGGCTCTGTCTCGGCTCAGGTGCAAAGAAAGTCTAAAAAAATGGAAAATCATGTCAATACATGATCCATAAATTGTCCATAACATCACAACATGTATATCACAGACGTCCCTGTGAACTGTTTTCCTCTGGACTTTTCCTTCAGCAGCTCCAAAGGATTGCTAATAAAACCTCCACCGTTCCCTTTGTACCTCTTCCCTTTGGCCCTCCCTGAACCACACAGCAGGCTGAATGTCTTGCATGTGAAATCTCTTGTCCAATAAAAGAGATTTTCATACATTATGGTAAAGATGCTGAATTATCTCTGGGCGGACTGAATGAGGGGGTTTTGAGGTTGTTATTGGTGAAGGGAGGCAGGAGGGGGAGGAGGGGGATTACTGGGGTGACAGCGCCCTTCGGGGATCTTTCTCCTCAGCGCAGCATGGGGCTCGTACCCCCCCGCCCCGGCCCCCTGATTGAGGGGGCGACCCGGGGGGATGGCAGGCCGGCGGAGCTCGCCACAGGCTCCGGCCACGTCAAGTCAATCTGCATCAGACTCCGGGGGAACAGGAAGGAAGCTGGACGGAGGCCATAAGGTGCAATGTGACATCTACAGCCTGGTCCTTTGGTGGTCTGGGGGGTTTCTTGGGATGTCTTTGAATCTCAGGAATTATCAGATGATTTTCAGGATTTTCAGGATCAAGTTGCTGATAAAACCTTTTAGATTCAAAGTCCTCAAAAGAGAGCTGAGAACTTCTGGAATAGTTTTAAATCCTGTCTCAGTCTTCTCGTGATGTTGGTGTCTCAGGTTTCATTTTATGAGTTAAAAGGACAAAACAATCGTTTCAGGATAATCTACACGTGGTGCAACTCAACTCTCCAGGCCTCCTCCAGCGGTTTAAAGCCTCCATCACTAGCTACCGGCATCAAAACAACAGAACTTAAAGAACATCTTTTGAGAGTCCCTTTAGCTTTTGTATTCAGACACTAAAACCTCGATGAGTCCCTGAACGTCTCATCTCCAAGGACCAGAAACTATTTGCTCCAGGAGACAAGGGTCTCAAGGTCTTGTGTTGTTTTATAGTATATCTTTCTTATTTGATATAATATACCAATAAATCTAAATATCTTTGGCTCGCTGGGACACTTTGATGAACTCGACAAAACTTGGTCCTCACAGTTCCATCACGATGAATCTGGTGGCGGAGTAATCTGGACGGGTTTCGAGAAATAAGAGCGATCGGCTTCCCAATAGGTCACCATGAAAGCTGAAAGGAATCCGCCTCTTCCTCAGAGGCTCCTGGACTCATTACTGGCTCTGAAACGTCCCCGTTGGAGGTAGAAGAAGCTCTTCCTCGGTATCATCCAGCTGTCAGACATGAGCGCTCCCCACCGTGATGATGTGGAACAGTCCTGGGTGGTTCCCCCCCTCCTCCACCATCCTCCACCCTCCATCCACCATCCTCCACCCCTCCCTGTGCTTTTGCCTTTCTGGTCCAGTTCCCATTCCTAAGCCCCGGGGTGTTGACAGCAGCGTACATGAGCATCGGGGTTCACATGCTCTCCTTTCTCTTCGGGTTCGGGTTCGAGAGCGAGAGCTGCTGTTGGGTACAGGTGAGCGTCCGTTCATCATTGATTTGGAGCACGAACGAGGCTTTGAAAGGAGCTGCTTTCATCGCGGGCGTCAGGGGTTGACGGGGTTAATCTCCCTCTAAGTGGCGAGTTAGCCGAGGCGAGGATCTGTTTCACCGCTGATATGATAATATGTCTGTTGTACTCAGAGGAGTCCGCCTCGAAAACAATCATTCAGAGAATCCAGTTTGTGAAAGAGTTTGACTTTCTAATCCCCCGGCCTGCTTCTTCCAGGAGATTCTCACATGAATCATTCCAACGGCTTCCTTCCAGAAATCATAATCACGAGTGGGTTCAAAACATAATGGAGGAACCAACACGTGCTCCCAAAGAAACAGGAAATACTGACGGTAATAATAAGTTAGAGAATCCAGAAATAAAAATGGCTGCACCATTTGAATATACATAAATAAAGTACAATATGAGTTCTGTCCATAAGATTCTTTTCCAAAACTAGAATTTAAGGTATTTTATCCGTTTCTCATCTCGTTTGAATTCCTCACATTAAAATAATCGAGCCTGGACGCCTGGCTATCTTTTACAGACGGTTATTAATTACAAACTGTGCTCACAATACATAATAAACAGTTCGGAGGCTTCGCCGTGGGCGAGGAGTCGATAAGATCACGGAGGATTATGTTCAGCTGCCTCCCAAATTCAGGTTTAACCTCGATACGCTTGGCCGTGTTTCTTTGTCTTCTAAAAGGTGGCTTGTTTGTGGAGGTCCGGCTGAGTTTAACTGTGCGGACAGCAGACCTGCAGCTTGTTTTGCCTCAGACATCAGAGTATGAAACGCGACTCTGCGTGACGAATGCTCTGTTGGGGTTTGGGCCGGTGGTCTCGGCGTGGCCGAGGCTCCCAGCTACACCAGACGCCGCTCGGAAAAACAAGACTGTGAAACGAAAGCCTTCTCCAAGCGAGACCTGGGCGGAGATGAAGTCAGATAGTTAATCCTCGGCTTAACTCCTCAGAGTTTGGACGCTGTTGACACTTTCCAGTCGAGGATTTCGGGTCCAGACGCGAGCTGGAGGGTGTTCATTTCACCCACCTGCAGCGGGACGAGGAGACGAGGAGACGAGGAGACGAGGAGACGAGGACACGAGGACACGAGGATCCCCAAACGGGTCAGCAGAACTACTTCACCACAGAAATGTGAGTTTTAGACTGAAACTGAGCTTCAGATGGTAAATCTGTGAGTGATCCCTTCTGGAGACAAAGCACCAACGTGAGTACACGCAGTACACGTGAGTACACGCAGTACACGTGAGTACACGCAGTATACGTGAGTACACGCAGTACACGTGAGTACACGCAATATACGTGAGTACACGCAGTATACGTGAGTACACACAGTATACGCAGTATACGTGAGTACAGACAGTACACGCAATATACGTGAGTACACGCAGTACACGTGAGTACACACAGTACACGCAGTATAAGTGAGTACACGCAGTATACGTGAGTACACGCAGTACACGTGAGTACCAAAAACGTGAGTACACGCAGTACACGTGGTACACGAACGCAGTATACTAAACTAGTACACGTGAGTACACGCAGTACACGTGAGTACACGCAGTATACGTGAGTACACGCAGTACACGTGAGTACACGCAATATACGTGAGTACACGCAGTATACGTGAGTACACACAGTATACGCAGTATACGTGAGTACAGACAGTACACGCAATATACGTGAGTACACGCAGTACACGTGAGTACACACAGTACACGCAGTATAAGTGTGTACACGCAGTATACGTGTGTACACGCAGTACACGTGAGTACACACAGTACAAGCAGTATACGTGAGTACACACAGTAAACGCAGTATACGTGAGTACACGCAGTAAACGCAGTATACATGAGTACACGCAGTAAACGCAGTATACGTGAGTACACACAGTAAACGCAGTATACGTGAGTACACGCAGTACACGTGAGTACACAGTACACGCAGTATACGTGAGTACACACAGTATACGCAGTATACGTGAGTACACACAGTACACGCAGTATATGTGAGTACACGCAGTACACGCAGTACACGTGAGTACACAGTACACGCAGTATACGTGAGTACACACAGTATACGCAGTATACGTGAGTACACACAGTACACGCAGTATATGTGAGTACACGAACAGTATACTAGTACACAACAACACCAAACGTATACACACAGTACAACCAGTATACGAGCACACGAGTACATGAGTACACGCAGTATAACGTGAGTACACGTAGAGTACACGAGTACACGCAGTATACATGAGTACAATACAGTCAGAAAAGTATACGTGAGTCACACAGTACACGCAGTATACGTGAGTACACAGTACACGCAGTATACGTGAAGCAGTACACGTGAGAACACAGTACACGCAGTATACGTGAGTACACGCAGTAGAGGTACACGCAGTACACATGAGTACACAAGTAAACGCAGTATACGTGAGTACACGCAGTAAACGCAGTATACGTGAGTACACACAGTATACGCAGTATACGTGAGTACACACAGTACACGCAGTATACGTGAGTACACGCAGTACACGGAGTACACAGTGCACGCAGTATATGAGTAACAGTATACGCAGTAATTGTACAAGAGTAGCAGGAGGTACACGCAGAACACGTGAGTACACACAGTAAAAGTATATGAGACATGGAGTACACAGAGTAAGAAGTAGACGCAGTATGAGTAAGAAGAGTAACAACAGAGTATACGTGAGTACATACAGAAGGACAAGGTTTTGAGGACCTGGTATTTTATCTTGTTTACATCTTCTGACGGAGGAGAAGAAAAGAAAAAGAACAAGAAGAAGGAGAAGAAGAAGAAAAAGAAGAGAAGGAGGAAGGAGAAGAAGAAGAAGAAGGAGGAAGAAGGAGAAGAAGGAGAAGGAAGAGAAGAAAGGAGAAGGAGAAGAAGGAAGAAGAAGAGGAGGAAGAAGAAGAAGAAGAAGAAGAAGAAGAAGAAGAAGGAGGAAGAAGGAGAAAGAAGAAGAAGAAGAAGAAGAAGAAGAAGAAGAAGAAGAAGGAGGAAGAAGAAGAAGAAGAAGAAGAAGAAGAAGAAGAAGAAGAAGAAGAAGAAGAAGAAGAAGCAGGAGGAAGAAGAAGAAGAAGAAGAAGAAGCTGGAGGAAGAAGAAGAAGAAGAAGAAGGAAGAAGAAGAAGAAGCTGAAGGAAGAAGAAGAAGAAGCAGAAGAAGGGAAGAGGGAGAGAAGAAGAAGAAGAAGAAGAAGAAGAAGAAGAAGGAGAAGAAGAAGAAGAAGAAGAAGAAGAAGGAGAAGGAGAAGAAGAAGAAGAAGAAGAAGAAGAAGAAGGAGAAGGAGAAGAAGAAGAAGAAGGAGGAGAAGGAGGAGAAGGAGGAGAAGGAGAAGGAGGAGAAGGAGAAGGAGAAGGGGAGAAGGGAGTTAAGGTTTGTTTGTTGGTGTGTTTGTTGGTTTGTTTGTTTGTTGGTTTGTTTGTTTGTTGGTGTGTTTGTTGGTTTGTTTGTTTGTTGGTGTGTTTGTTGGTTTGTTCCTGAAGCGTCACCTGACTTTCTGCTGGTTGCTCAATCAGAGGTTTACGTACTTTCACTGTGTTATTTGCTGCAGCCGACTGAGTCCTGAAGACTTTGAAAGGTTTAGTCACAAACAACGACTCGTTAAAGGTCGAAGAAAGGTCGTTGCTTTGGTGGTTATCGACGTCCCCGATGTCCCCGATAACCCCGACGTCCTCGACGTCCCCGACGTCCTCGATGTCCCCGATGTCCCCGACGTCCCCGATGTCCCCGACGTCCCCGATGTCCCCGATGTCCCGATGTCCCCGACGTCCCCGATGTCCCCGACGTCCTCGACGTCCCCGATGTCCTCGATGTCCCCGATGTCCCCGACGTCCTCGATGTCCCCGATGTCCCCGACGTCCCCGATGTCCTCGACGTCCCCGATGTCCTCGATGTCCCCGATGTCCCCGACGTCCCCGATGTCCTCGACGTCCCCGATGTCCTCGATGTCCCCGACGTCCTCGATGTCCTCGATGTCCCCGATGTCCCCGACGTCCCCGATGTCCCCGACGTCCCCGATGTCCCCGACGTCCCCGATAACCCCGACGTCCCCGACCAGGAGACCGGAGGATGGAGTGACTGTCTCAGATACCACCTCTTATTTCATACTCAGATCAACTTCATGGCTCTCATTATAAAACAGGGTTGAGTTTTGGCCGAGAGAGAAGCAATCAGCGGTTTAGTGGATCATCAACGTGACGCTGAGATTAAATAAAGACTCATAACAGTTTCCATAGAGATCCGTCTTCCTTCAGGAACAAAGAAACACCTTTACAACCTTTGAAGGTGACGGACCAGTGAGTCACATGTCTTTAAGGCGTCTCCTTCCTCAAGTCCTCTTTAAAGCGACTCCAATCAAAGGGAACGCGAGCTGTCTCCAGGAGGAGGCTGAAGTATGTGTCCGTGGAGTAGAAGGCCCACTGAGGGGCGCAGACCTCGGGCAGTGGGTGTACATAATTTATGTATATTCAAGCTGTTGGATGCATGCAGAGGGACCTGACGAGCCCTCTTTAGAGCACTTCACCATTATTAATCAGGTCTCCATTCTCACAGCCTCGCTCCGCCGGAGACAAAGGGCGAGATGAGTCCAGCTCACGGAGGCTGGGAATGGCTGCGCTGCTCGTACAGTAATCATCAATCATCGTCTGCTGTCGGGGGGCCGAGACCCCGACCCGGCTCCCCGAGGCGCTCTGATCTGAGCCGGAGCTCCGTTATGCTAACACCGGCTAACGGAGGAGAAGCTAGCCCTCTGGACCCGGGAGGGAAGGGGAGCTAACGGAGCGGCACATTCATGCAATTTACTTTTGGGAATGAAAATCAAGTTATTCTGCAGAACTTAGAGTTTTACAAGAAGCAAATGAAAAGATAAATAATCGTCAAACGACAAAAGAAAAGATTGATTTCACTTATTATATCTGTCTGTTACAGTAAATGTGAAAACACAGCCAGCAGCTGGTTAGCTTAGCTTAGCATTAAAACAAGAGGGGACCAGAACCTCTAGAGCTCAGTGATCAACAGCTTTTATCTGAGTGTGAAAAGCTTCACGTGGGATTATGACTCAGATTATTGAGATGATTTCACCACGAAAACAAAGAAAGTCTCAATACTGAGGTTATTGGTTCTTACAGGACGGGAATAAAGGACAGGAGGAGGACAGGAGGAGGAGGACAGGAGGAGGACAGGAGGAGGACAGGAGGAGGACATGAGGAGTCTCAATACTGAGGTTATTGGTTCTTACAGGACGGGAATAAAGGTGTGAAGTCTGCAATGGTTTGGTTCAGGACTCGTCTGGAGGACAGGAGGAGGACAGGAGGAGGAGGACAGGAGGAGGAGGACAGGAGGAGGAGGACAGGAGGAGGACAGGAGGAGGACAGGAGGAGGAGGACAGGAGGAGGACGACAGGAGGAGGACATGAGGAGTCTCAATACTGAGGTTATTGGTTCTTACAGGACGGGAATAAAGGTGTGAAGTCTGCAATGGTTTGGTTCAGGACTCGTCTGGAGGACAGGAGGAGGACAGGAGGAGGAGGACAGGAGGAGGAGGACAGGAGGAGGAGGACAGGAGGAGGACAGGAGGAGGACAGGAGGAGGAGGACAGGAGGAGGACAGGAGGAGGAGGACAGGAGGAGGAGGACAGGAGGAGGAGGACAGGAGGAGGAGGACAGGAGGAGGACAGGAGGAGGACAGGAGGAGGACATGAGGAGGAGGACAGGAGGAGGAGGACAGGAGGAGGACAGCAGGAGGAGGACAGGAGGAGGAGGACAGGAGGAGGAGGACATGAGGAGGAGGACACATTGAGAGGACATGAGGAGGAGGACACATTGAGAGGACATGAGGAGGAGGACACATTGAGAGGACATGAGGAGGAGGACATGAGGAGGAGGTGAGGAAATGAAGCTCGGGAGCTCACAAACACATAGTTCCACGTCTTAACTAGTTTTTATCAACACAAACTGAAGTAATACTGCATTTGTTGGGGACTACTTTCAGCGGCGGATGGATCCACATTATGGAGATAAAGACTCTTCATTGTGTTCTATTAAAGGAGATAAAGACTCTTCATTGTGTTCTATTAAAGGAGATAAAGACTCTTCATTGTGTTCTATTAAAGGAGATAAAGACTCTTCATTGTGTTCTATTAAAGGAGATAAAGACTCTTCACCTGGGAGTCAGGAGGAGATCAAACCCCCGGCTCCACCCGGTCAGAATGAGGAGCGCTGGCTTCTTCCTGGTTGTTGTTGAGAGAGCAGGATTATTGATGCGTGCTCTTTGAAATATCAAAGCGTTTTGATCCAGAAATAAAGTTCCTTTCTGCCGTCACTCATTAGGAGGCGGAGCTCAGGAGGCATCTTTTGTAGGGGAGTCGTTTAAAGAGGGAGATGCTTTACAATAGATCACCACCAGAATGAAAGAATATGCAAATCCTAGCATGTACATCTCCGGATGAAAGGGAAGCAACTGGAATAACCCCCCTCCACGTTCTCAAATCTGAAAGTTAGCTCTCTCGCCCGGCGTGCCCGGCTTTGTGACAGGTGAAATATTTATCCAGGGGGAGGCGGGGGAGGCGGCCCCGTCTTGTTGCAGACAAAAAGCCATTGAGGAGCTGACAAGCTGCAGCATGGAGGACCCAGCATGGCTCGGGAAGTGGTTGTAAGCGATTGAAAGTGAGACAAGCGGGGAAGAAAAGAAGGGTGTACCCGCGGCTGTAATCTGTAATCTGTAATCTGGCTCTTTTTCAAAGACGTCTCCGGGTCTCTCACGCTGAGGCCTTTCACCACCGCTTGACTCCTCCACGGTGGCGGGCCCACTATCTGATAGCCTTTCTCCTTTTACACGGGGCCTTTATGGCCCTGAATGGGGCGGGGAGCCCTCACCTGACCCACCTGTGTCTGACGGGCTGAGAGCTGAACACCACCTGATACAGGACCTGATACAGGACCTGATACAGGACCTGGACACAGGACCTGGACACAGGACCTGGACACAGGACCAGGACCTCGGCCCATCCTGATTAGAGAGTCTTCAGGGTCTGGAGGAGGAGCCATTGTGTGGAGGCTTCAGACTTTAGGGAGGGAGGGACAATATTTAAAGACTGATGAGTCTGCAGACTTCAGGTAGTCCGTGGTAGTTCTTCAGAGGGTTTTAGGTTCTACACCCCAACAGAATCAAGTATACGTTGTATTGAGAGTATTTACACCTCTTTACCTTTCTGATGAGTTCTCTGAGTTCTCCTCAAGACACCAGACTCCATTGACAAACACATGGACCTGAACTAAGCAGCTCATTGATGTACTCCTCTATTACTGTAGTACTATAACATCTACTGTAGTACTATAACATCTACTGTAGTACTATAACATCTACTGTAGTAATATAACATCTACTGTAGTAATACATCTACTGTAGTACTATAACATCTACTGTAGTACTATAACATCTACTGTAGTAATATAACATCTACTGTAGTACTATAACATCTACTGTAGTAATATAACATCTACTGTAGTAATACATCTACTGTAGTACTATAACATCTACTGTAGTACTATAACATCTACTGTAGTACTATAACATCTACTGTAGTACTATAACATCTACTGTAGTACTATAACATCTACTGTAGTAATACATCTACTGTAGTAATATAACATCTACTGTAGTAATATAACATCTACTGTAGTACTATAACATCTACTGTAGTACTATAACATCTACTGTAGTACTATAACATCTACTGTAGTAATATAACATCTACTGTAGTACTATAACATCTACTGTAGTACTATAACATCTACTGTAGTACTATAACATCTACTGTAGTAATACATCTACTGTAGTAATATAACATCTACTGTAGTAATACATCTACTGTAGTACTATAACATCTACTGTAGTACTATAACATCTACTGTAGTACTATAACATCTACTGTAGTAATACAACATCTACTGTAGTACTATAACATCTACTGTAGTACTATAACATCTACTGTAGTACTATAACATCTACTGTAGTAATATAACATCTACTGTAGTACTATAACATCTACTGTAGTACTATAACATCTACTGTAGTACTATAACATCTACTCCTCCTCTTCATCATGTAAAACACTTGACTGGTTACTTGCTCCTCTTCATCATGTAAATGTCTGGTTACTTGCTTTCATCATGTAAAACACTTGTCGTCATTGTCCTCTTCATCAGAGAAGAGAGGAAACACAAAGAGGAGCAACAGAAACAGACGTTAGGAAGTGAAGAAGATGGTAAATAAATCAGATAAAGTCTCTCTGAGTCAGTTTCCGTCTCACGGGAAGAAGGAGCGTCTCCATCAGACGTCTCAAGGTCAACCAGAGTCCTTCAGATGCCTCTTCAGAGGTTTGTGAGAAATTCTCTTGTTATTGATTTTTTGGGGGGAGTCAAAACAAGCGGCGTGGGAAGCCGGCGTCCAGCGGCTCTGGTGTGCAGAGAGACCACCACGTTATCTCGAGGACACACACTTCTGGTTTGTGATCACCAAAATAAAAGCTTTCCCAGCTGGACAAACCCAGACTCCAACGGACATTTGAGGGAAATGAAAATAGATAGTGAGGCCAACCTGTGTGTGTGTGTGTGTGTGTGTGTGTGTGTGTGTGTGTGTGTGTGTGTGTGTGTGTGTGTGTGTGTGTGTGTGTGTGTGTGTGTGTGTGAGCAGATGTTGGCCTCAGAAAGCAACAACTCATTTGTCGTGGTTTTTAGGAGAACACGCTGCAGCGACATGAGTTCAGAAGGATCCAGGACTCGAGGGACCGAGAACAACAAGCTCTTAAGTTCCCCGAAAAACTGTAATGGAGCGTCACATGGTGCTGATTGCCGGCTTTTAATGTGGGCAAACAACACATGAAAGAGAGCCATAAAGAGCCATGAATAGATAATCTATCTCTCTTATGGGACGCCTGACAAACGAGGGCTTTAGAAGTTTACTGCCCCCAGAACGCCCTCGCTTCCATCGGGCGCCATTGTCCCCGAAGGCCTCAGCTCTCCTTCCTGAGCCCTTTCACAATAAGATGCTCTGGTACCGGGAGAGGAGCCATTGTCCCCGAGGCCTCAGCTCTCCTTCCTGAGCCCTTTCACAATAAGATGCTCTGGTACCGGGAGAGGAGCCATTGTCCCCGAAGGCCTCAGCTCTCCTTCCTGAGCCCTTTCACAATAAGATGCTCTGGTACCGGGAGAGGAGCCATTGTCCCCGAGGCCTCAGCTCTCCACGGCTCTCCTTCCTGAGCCCTTTCACAATAAGATGCTGTGGTACCGGGAGAGGAGAGGGTTAATCACACTCTAATTGGCTGTGCTTTTCCCATGACCCCTCTACTCCCGTTATTAGCCGTATTGTTCTGGAACCCAGAATTATCATATAGGCTGCACAAACATCACAATTAGTACAATCTGACCAAAATAAATGGCCCAGCAGGCAACTCCACCCTGAGCTGAACTCAGAAACACTCAGAGAACCACTCAGAGAACAGAGAACAGAGAACATAGCTCAGAGAACAGAGAACAGAGAACACAGCTCAGAGAACAGAGAACAGAGAACAGAGAACAGAGAACACAGCTCAGAGAACAGAGAACAGAGAACAGAGAACAGAGCACAGAGAACAGAGAACAGAGAACAGAGCTCAGAGAACAGAGAACAGAGAACACAGCTCAGAGAACAGAGAACAGAGAACACAGCTCAGAGAACAGAGAACAGAGAACAGAGAACAGAGAACAGGGAACAGAGCACAGAGAACAGAGAACAGAGAACAGAGAACAGAGAACAAGCTCAGAGCTCAGAGAACAGAGAACAGAGAACAGAGCTCAGAGAACAGAGAACAGAGAACAGAGAACAGAGCTCAGAGAACAGAGAACAGAGAACAGAGAACAGAGCTCAGAGAACAGAGAACAGAGCTCAGAGAACAGAGAACAGAGAACAGAGCTCAGAGAACAGAGAACAGAGAACAGAGCTCAGAGAACAGAGAACAGAGCTCAGAGAACAGAGAACAGAGAACAGAGAACAGAGAACAGAGAACAGAGAACAGAGCTCAGAGAACAGAGAACAGAGAACAGAGAACAGAGAACAGAGCACAGAGAACAGAGAACAGAGAACAGAGAACAGAGAACAGAGCACAGAGAACAGAGCACAGAGAACAGAGAACAGAGAACAGAGCTCAGAGAACAGAGAACAGAGAACAGAGAACAGAGAACAGAGCTCAGAGAACAGAGAACAGAGAACAGAGAACAGAGCTCAGAGAACAGAGAACAGAGCTCAGAGAACAGAGAACAGAGAACAGAGAACAGAGAACAGAGCACAGAGAACAGAGAACAGAGAACACAGCTCAGAGAACAGAGAACAGAGAACAGAGAACAGAGAACAGAGCTCAGAGAACAGAGAACAGAGAACAGCAGAGAACAGAGAACAAAGCTCAGAGAACAGAGAACAGAGAACAGAGCACAGAGAACAGAGAACAGAGAACAAAAAAGAACAAGGAGAACAGAGAACAGAGCTCAGAGAACAGAGAACAGAGAACAGAGCTCAGAGAACAGAGAACAGAGAACAGAGCTCAGAGAAGAGAACAGAGAACAGAGAACAGAGCACAGAGAACAGAGAACAGAGAACACAGCTCAGAGAACAGAGAACAGAGAACAGAGAGCACAGAGAACAGAGAACAGAGCTCAGAGAACAGAGAACAGAGAACAGAGAACAGAGCTCAGAGAACAGAGAACAGACAGAGAACAAAGAGAACAGAGAACAGAGAATAGAGAACAGAGAACAGAGAACAGAGAACAGAGAATAGAGAACAGAGAACAGAGAATAGAGAACAGAGAACAGAGAATAGAGAACAGAGAACAGAGAACAGAGAATAGAGAACAGAGAATAGAGAACAGAGAACAGAGAACAGAGAACAGAGCACAGAGAACAGAGAACAGAGAACAGAGCACAGAGAACAGAGAACAGAGAACAGAGAATAGAGAACAGAGAACAGAGAATAGAGAACAGAGAACAGAGAACAGAGAATAGAGAACAGAGAATAGAGAACAGAGAACAGAGAACAGAGAATAGAGAACAGAGAACAGAGAACAGAGAATAGAGAACAGAGAACAGAGAATAGAGAACAGAGAACAGAGAACAGAGAACAGAGAACAGAGAACAGAGAACAGAGAACAGAGAACAGGGGTTGGATCCAAAAAGTCCATCGGAGGAAAGATGCATCTAAATCCACCCAAAGCTTCACTGTCAAGTTTTCTATCAACCAAAGTGTGAAGAAGCCCCTTGGTGCTGAAGTCTGCTCCAGAGGAGAGGTAGAGACATGGAAGCTGCATGAAGCAGTATCCCACGGACCAACAGAGAGCTCTGGGTTCTTGGTTCTTGTTTGACACGGTCACCAGATAAACTGAAACACCTGCTGAACATTCTGCTTCCAGACAACTAAACTTCTTGTGAGTTGTGTTTTGATGGAAGCTGAAGGAGGTCTGGGGGTCTGGGGGGGCGGCACAGGGCCCCCACCAGGAGCCGGCTGTTCAAGTCCTGTACGGACCACCAACATGGATTTAGTTCTGTAGGCTTTTGTGTTATGTTTCAGTTTACAACTTTAATGTTTCAAAGTGTTTCAGTGTTTCAGTGTTTCAGTGTTTCAAAGTGTTTCAGTGTTTCAGTGTTTCAAAGTGTTTCAGTGTTTCAGTGTTTCAAAGTGTTTCAGTGTTTCAGTGTTTCAAAGTGTTTCAAAGTGTTTCAGTGTTTCAGTGTTTCAAAGTGTTTCAGTGTTTCAAAGTGTTTCAAAGTGTTTCAAAGTGTTTCAGTGTTTCAGTGTTTCAAAGTGTTTCAGTGTTTCAAAGTGTTTCAGTGTTTCAAAGTGTTTCAAAGTGTTTCAAAGTGTTTCAGTGTTTCAAAGTGTTTCAAAGTGTTTCAGTGTTTCAAAGTGTTTCAGTGTTTCAAAGTGTTTCAGTGTTTCAAAGTGTTTCAGTGTTTCAGTGTTTCAAAGTGTTTCAAAGTGTTTCAGTGTTTCAAAGTGTTTCAAAGTGTTTCAGTGTTTCAAAGTGTTTCAGTGTTTCAGTGTTTCAAAGTGTTTCAGTGTTTCAAAGTGTTTCAGTGTTTCAAAGTGTTTCAAAGTGTTTCAAAGTGTTTCAGTGTTTCAAAGTGTTTCAAAGTGTTTCAGTGTTTCAAAGTGTTTCAGTGTTTCAAAGTGTTTCAGTGTTTCAAAGTGTTTCAGTGTTTCAGTGTTTCAAAGTGTTTCAAAGTGTTTCAGTGTTTCAAAGTGTTTCAAAGTGTTTCAGTGTTTCAAAGTGTTTCAGTGTTTCAAAGTGTTTCAGTGTTTCAAAGTGTTTCAGTGTTTCAAAGTGTTTCAGTGCAGTCAAAGGCCCGTTGGGCTCCTCTGCCCGTGAGGAGGCGGCAGCTTCCTCCTGCCCGTGAGGAGGCGTGCAGCGCTCCTCCTCCTGCCCGTGAGGAGGCGTGCAGCGCTCCTCCTGCCCGTGAGGAGGCGTGCAGCGCTCCTCCTGCCCGTGAGGAGGCGTGCAGCGCTCCTTGGCTTCGGACCCAGCGCTGCCATACACAATATGAAACGTGTCCCGGGCCGTGAGGATCCATCTCAAAGTGTTTCCAGAACAATGGGCAGCAGTCACGGCTGTTATCCTGTGATTCAGGAGACGAGGAGGCAGAGGACAGTTGGCAGCGCTGACAGTTTGTTGAGAGGAGGTGCACTTAAAAAACACTTCTTTCACCGGTTCTCCTTTGGCCCCTCGTCGGTGGCTGAGCGCTGCTTTCTCTCGGCATTGTGACGGCAAAATGAGCCAATTTCCATAAGCGATTGGGAGAACAATGTATTAAACAAGCGTGCATGCAGCGCGACAATGAGAGAAGACAAAAGACTGTCCCGGACTTCTGGTGGACCAGAACCAGGACTCTGAGCACGAGCTGAGGAGAGAGACATGTTCTCATAACTGATGAGGTCTGGACTGGAGGGAGAGTCAGATGCACCAACAGAGCAATGCAACCAAACCAACAGGTTGCTGTAGGCAACCAAACAACTGGTGGTTTAGGTCCTGTTTGCTGGACCCGTCCACCAATAGTCCTCTTTATGAAGTCTCTTGCTCTGACTGTTGTCTCCACCACGAGGATCCTTATTGTTGTCTCCACCACGAGGATCCTTATTGTTGTCTCCACCACGAGGATCCTTATTGTTGTCTCCACCACGAGGATCCTTATTGTTGTCTCCACCACAACCACTCCACCACGAGGATCCTTATTGTTGTCTCCACCACGAGGATCCTTATTGTTGTCTCCACCATGAGGATCCTTATTGTTGTCTCCACCATGAGGATCCTTATTGTTGTCTCCACCACGAGGATCCTTATTGTTGTCTCCACCATGAGGATCCTTATTGTTGTCTCCACCATGAGGATCCTTATTGTTGTCTCCACCACGAGGATCCTTATTGTTGTCTCCACCATGAGGATCCTTATTGTTGTCTCCACCATGAGGATCCTTATTGTTGTCTCCACCACGAGGATCCTTATTGTTGTCTCCACCATGAGGATCCTGTGTCTCCACCATGAGGATCCTTATTGTTCTCCACGAGGATCCATTGTTGTCCATGGATCCTATGATCCACAGGATCTCCCCCCATGAGGTCCATGGTCTCCACCATGATCCTTATTATTTCACCAGAGATCCATTGTTTCTGATGAACAGGTCTCCAACAGGATCCTATTGTGTCAGAGGACTCCACCAGGATCCTTATTGTTGTCTCCACCACGGATCCTTATTGTGTCACAAAAGAGATCCAGCTGTCTCCCGATGGAGATCCTTATTGTTGTCTCCACCATGAGGATCCTTATTGTTGTCTCCACCATGAGGATCCTTATTGTTGTCTCCACCATGAGGATCCTTATTGTTGTCTCCACCACGAGGATCCTTATTGTTGTCTCCACCATGAGGATCCTTATGACTCCCATTGGCTCTATTCTATTATACATGAAACCAATAGATAGAATCATAACTGAGGCCGAGTCACGGTGGTAGAGCGGACCGGAGTCATGACTCCTGCAGCTGATGGACTCCAACATGGCTCCTGATGGAGGTCAGAGGGACTCCAACATGGCTCCTGATGGAGGTCAGAAGGACTCCAACATGGCTCCTGATGGAGGTCAGAGGGACTCCAACATGGCTCCTGATGGAGGTCAGAGGGACTCCAACATGGCTCCTGATGGAGGTCAGAGGGACTCCAACATGGCTCCTGATGGAGGTCAGAGGGACTCCAACATGGCTCCTGATGGAGGTCAGAGGGACTCCAACATGGCTCCTGATGGAGGTCAGAGGGACTCCAACATGGCTCCTGATGGAGGTCAGAGGGACTCCAACATGGCTCCTGATGGAGGTCAGAGGGACTCCAACATGGCTCCTGATGGAGGTCAGAGGGACTCCAACATGGCTCCTGATGGAGGTCAGAGGGACTCCAACATGGCTCCTGATGGAGGTCAGAGGGACTCCAACATGGCTCCTGATGGAGCAGACGGGGGGACGGGACTCTGAGAGGAAACCAGACTCCTCACAGGGGAGAGAGTCTGGAGGAGAGGGCTGGCACTTCCTCCTGGAGGAGGACAAGGAGGAGGAGGAGGATGAGGAGGATGAGGAGGATGAGGAGGATGAGGAGGATGAGGAAGATGAATAGGGGACAAGGAAGACGAGGAGGATGATGAAGATGAGGAGGATGAGGAAGATGAGGAGGATGAGGAGGATGAGGAAGATGAATAGGGGACAAGGAAGACGAGGAGGATGATGAAGATGAGGAGGATGAGGAGGACGAGGAGGATGACGAGGAGGATAAGGAAGATGAGGAGGATGAGGAAGATGAGGATGAGGAGGATCAGGAAGATCACAAGGAGGATAAGGAAGATGAGGAGGATGAGGAGGATGAGGAAGATGAGGAAGATGAGGATGAGGAGGATGAGGAAGATGAGGAGGATGAGGAGGATGAGGAAGATGAGGAAGATGAGGATGAGGAGGATGAGGAAGATGAGGAGGATGAGGAGGATGAGGAAGATCACAAGGAGGATAAGGAAGATGAGGAGGATGAGGAGGATGAGGAAGATGAGGAAGATGAGGATGAGGAGGATGAGGAAGATGACGAGGAGGATAAGGAAGATGAGGAGGATGAGGAGGATGAGGAAGATGACAAGGAGGATAAGGAAGATGAGGAGGATGATGAGGACGAGGAGGAGGAGGATGAGGAGGATGAGGAAGATGACGAGGAGGATAAGGAAGATGAGGAGGATGAGGAGGATGAGGAAGATGAGGAGGATAAGGAAGACGAGGAGGATGAGGAAGATGAGGAGGATGAGGAGGATGAGGAAGATGAGGAGGATGAGGAGGATGAGGAAGATGAGGAGGATGAGGAAGATGAGGAGGATGAGGAAGATGAGGAGGATGAGGAGGATGAGGAAGATGAGGAGGATGAGGAGGATGAGGAAGATGAGGAGGATGAGGAGGACACTAACCAGCTCCACTCAGCTCTGAGGGGACGAAGAGCTGACGACAATGAGGATCAACATGGGAACCAGAATGCATCACAGCCTCATGTTCACACACACACACACACACACACACACACACACACACACACACACACACACACACACACACACACACACACACACACACACACACACACGGCCCCCCGCTGTGCTTCACACTCAGCTCAGTGATGCTGTGAGATGGGACATCGCATGATGGGAGCACAATAATGTGTGTGTGCATGTATCTGTGTAAGGGTGTGTGTGTTTCTTTTAATGTACACACACGCACACGCGCACACACACACACACACACACACACACACACACACACACACACACACACACACACACACACACACTGGCCCCCTGCTGTGGTCCTATCAGCATCAGTGGTGAATCGGAGCGCTCAAGCAGCAGTAAAGCCCCTAAAATCTCTCTCCACTGACCCTGTGGACAATAAGCTGCATCTCATTACTGAGGCATGCTCTCCCATCTCTCCCCCATCGCTCTCTCTCTCCCAGCTCTCCCCCATCTCCCTCCCATCTCTCCCCCATCGCTCTCTCTCTCCCAGCTCTCCCCCATCTCCCTCCCATCTCTCCCCCATCGCTCTCTCTCTCCTAGCTCTCCCCCATCTCCCTCCCATCTCTCCCCCATCGCTCTCTCTCTCCCAGCTCTCCCCCAGCTCCCTCCCATTCTCCATCTCTCCCCTCCAGCCTCTCTCTCCCAGCTCTCCCCCATCTCCTCCCATCTCTCCCCACGTCTCTCTCTCCTAGCCTCCCCCATCTCTCCCATCTCTCCCATCGCTCTCTCTCCCACCTCCCAGCCTCCCCATCTCCCTCCCATCTTCCCCCATCGCTCTTCTCTCCCAGCTCTCCCCCATCTCCCTCCCATCTCTCCCCCATCGCTCTCTCTCTCCCAGCTCTCCCAGCTCTCCCCCATCTCTCCCCCATCGCTCTCTCTCTCCCAGCTCTCCCCCAGCTCCCTCATCGCTCTCTCTCTCCCAGCTCTCCCCCATCTCCCTCCCATCTCTCCCCCATCGCTCTCTCTCTCCCAGCTCTCCCCATCTCCCTCCATCTCTCCCCCATCGCTCTCTCTCTCCTGGCTCTCCCCATCTCCTCCATCCTCCCCCATCAGCTCTCTCTCTCCCAGCTCTCTCCCAGCTCTCCCCTCATCTCCTCCATCTCTCCCCATCGCTCTCTCCTCTCCCAGCTCTCCCATCTCCCCCCATCTCCTCTCCCAGCTCTCCCCCAGCCCTCATCGCTCTCTCTCTCCCAGCCTCCCCATCTCCTCCATCTCTCCCCATCGCTCTCTCTCCCAGCTCTCCCCAGCTCCCTCCCATCTCTCCCCACCTCTCTCTCCCAGCCTCCCCCATCTCCCTCCCATCTCTCCCCCATCGCTCTCTCTCTCCCAGCTCTCTCCCATCTCTCCCCATCTCCCGCCCATCTCCCTCCCATCTCTCCCCCATCGCTCTCTCTCTCCCAGCTCTCTCCCACTCTCCCCATCTCCCTCCCATCTCTCCCCCATCGCTCTCTCTCTCCCAGCTCTCCCCCATCTCCCTCCCATCCCCCCACGCTCTCTCTCCCAGCCCTCCCCCATCTCCTCCCATCTCTCCCCAGTCTCTCTCCCAGCTCTCCCATCTCCCTCCCATCTCTCCCCCATCGCTCTCTCTCTCCCAGCTCTCCCCCACTTCCCATCTCTCCCCCATCTTCCCTCTCTCTCCCAGCCCCCCATCTCTCCCATCTCTCTCTCCCATCTCTCCCCTCCCCCATCTTCCTCCCATCTCTCCCCCACCCTCCATCTCTCTCTCTCCCAGCTCTCTCCCATCTCCCTCCCATCTCTCCCCCATCGCTCTCTCTCTCTCCCCCAACTCTCTCTCTCCCAGCTCCCAGCTCTCTCCCCCATCTCTCCCATTTCTCTCTCCCAGCTCTCTCCCCCATCTCTCCCATCTCTCTCCCATCTCTCCCCCATCTCTCCCCCATCTCTCTCCCATCTCTCTCTCCCAGCTCTCTCCCATCTCTCCCTCCCGTCTCTCCCATCTCTCTCCCAGCTCTCTCCCATCTCTCTCCCATCTCTCTCCCATCTCTCTCCCATCTCTCCCTCCCGTCTCTCCCATCTCTCTCCCATCTCTCCCTCCCGTCTCTCCCATCTCTCCCTCCCGTCTCTCCCATCTCTCTCCCATCTCTCTCTCCCAGCTCTCTCCCATCTCTCTCCCATCTCTCTCTCCCAGCTCTCTCCCATCTCTCCCTCCCGTCTCTCCCATCTCTCCCTCCCATCTCTCTCCCATCTCTCCCCCATCTCTCTCTCCCATCTCTCTCTCCCATCTCTCTCCCATCTCTCCCTCCCATCCTCTCCCATCTCTCCTCCCTTCTTCCTCCTCATCCTCCATCTCTCCCTCCCCATCTCCTCCTCCTCCCATCCCTCCCATCTCTCCTCCATCTCTCTCCCACTTCCATCTCTCCCTCCCATCTCTCTCCTCCCACTCCCATCTCTCCCTCCATCTCTCCCACCCTCTCCCTCCCATCCCTCCCCTCTCTCCCATCTTCTCCTCCCATCTCTCTCTCTCCCCCATCTCTCCCTCCCATCTCTCCCTCCCATCTCTCCCATCTCTCTCTCCCATCTCTCCCTCCCATCTCTCCCTCCCATCTCTCCCTCCCATCTCTCCCTCCCATCTCTCCCTCCCATCTCTCCCTCCCATCTCTCCCTGGCACTGGCTGAGGATATTCACAGAAAAGCAGCCGTGGCGGAGGCCAACTTGGCCTTTGAGATATAATGTTTTTTGACAGCTTAAGCCTTTTCGGGTGATGCGCAGCACGCCCCACAAGAAAACAGGGAGCACGACTCCAGTCGGACTAATCTCAGCCTCGTGGACATGAAGCCAAGTGCAACATGTTGGCAGTACAGCTCGCTGGGCCGCTGCCACCACTTAAAGGACTTCTGTGGTTTTGGTCTTTCTACCAGAAATAAGAACATAATAATCAAGAAACACGAGCAGTCGTGTTGGAAAGAAACTAAGGCAACGTGTTGAATACCAACACTTCCTGCTTTGGCTTTGGAGTTTTACCAGAATGCATTCTCTCTCCTGACCACCAGGGGGCGACTCCTCTGGTTGTATAGAAGTCAAAGCTTCATGTGTTAAAGCTGCATTCTCTCTCCTGACCACCAGGGGGCGACTCCTCTGGTTGTATAGAAGTCAAAGCTTCATGTGTTAAAGCTGCATTCTCTCTCCTGACCACCAGGGGGCGACTCCTCTGGTTGTATAGAAGTCAAAGCTTCATGTGTTAAAGCTGCATTCTCTCTCCTGACCACCAGGGGGCGACTCCTCTGGTTGTATAGAAGTCAAAGCTTCATGTGTTAAAGCTGCATTCTCTCTCCTGACCACCAGGGGGCGACTCCTCTGGTTGTATAGAAGTCAAAGCTTCATGTGTTAAAGCTGCATTCTCTCTCCTGACCACCAGGGGGCGACTCCTCTGGTTGTATAGAAGTCAAAGCTTCATGTGTTAAAGCTGCATTCTTCTGACAAGGCACCTCTGAAGAAGTCAACATCTCCTGACCACAGGGGCGACCCTCTGGTTTATAGAAGTCAAAGCTTCATGTGTTAAAGCTGCAGAGTTTATAATGTGTTGAGCAGAGCAGAGCAGCAGCGTGTTGCAGCAGCAGCGTGTTGCAGCAGCGTTGCAGCAGCGTGTTGCAGCAGCGTGTTGCAGCAGCGGGCAGCATCAGCAGCGTTGCAGCAGCGTGTTGCAGCAGCGCAGCAGCTGCACGCAGCAGTGTTGCACAGCAGCGCAGGCATGCAGCAGCGTGTTGCAGCAGCAGTGTGTTGCAGCAGCAGCGTGTTGCAGCAGCAGCATGTTGCAACAGCGTGTTGCAGCAGCGTTGCAGCAGCAGCATGTTGCAACAGCGTGTTGCAGCAGCGTTGCAGCAGCAGCGTGTTGCAGCAGCAGCGTGTTGCAGCAGCAGCGTGTTGCAGCAGCAGCGTGGGTGGCGTCCTCTGATAATGGAATAAGTGGCTGCAGACGGAGGGAGGGAAGTTTCACACGAACACAATTAAACGTGACGAGCAGCTTTTGTTTCTATAAACCTTTTTAGTAAATATGTATGAAGTGACCTGGAAATATAGAACAATGCAGCTATTCACTGATGAAGAGTCATCAACCACACACACACACACACACACACACACACACACACACACACACACACACACACACACACACACACACACACACACACACATGGTTCCCAGACTCCTTTAAATCATGATTTTTACATCCAGATTGTTTCAAACGTTTCTGGAGAAAAACATTTAAAAATCTTTAAGTCCAAAAACATCTGAGAGACTTCGACTTTTCCTCCATATATAAATATTACTACATTTACAATAAGACGACACGTCTGACGGTCTGAAGCATCGCGATGGAGCTCCACATTAATGGTTTAACCCTTTCCTGACTGCACTGAACACATATTATATATTCTATACTCATATCTCCTATATTGATTTATTATAATCTCTCTGAGGCCAACAGCAAACATTAAAGCTTTTTTATTATCAAGAGACTTTATGTATTTTATGTCAGTGACAAAAAAAACAACTAAAAAAAGTGCAGCATTTAGTAGCTGTTCTGGAGCTTTTGATTGCATCACATGGTCTTCCTCCTGCACTCGGGGGCAGGTTTCCTCTGAGCGCGTTGAGGACAACCGTTGCCTCTCAGAGCAACGTGTTGACTCTAGTTTGAATGTGGAGGCTGAATGTTTTCCCCTGCAGGTTTTCCAGTAAGGGGTCGGCAGTAAAGGGCTGCCAGAAGCCAGAAGCCCATTAGAGAGCAGACGCTGCACGCTCCTCAACAACAAACAAACAAACAAACAAACAAACACTCGCCTGTTGGCCGGAGAGCAGCAGGGCATTGTGGGAAACTGGGCAGACAAAGTCAAATTCCACCAAGCTGGGAGTTTGAATTATGATAATTGGAGGCCACGGCGGTGAGAGGTGGGGGGGTGGGTGGAGGGGGGGGGGGAGGGGGGGGTGGAGGGGATTTGGCAGGCAGTTCAAAATGTGATATTATGAACCACAAACAATGGGCGTATGATTATGCATGACTGTCCTCTGAGCCAGGAGAGACGAGTCCAAGTCTGGCATCAGTTTCCTTTTTTCTTTGTTTTCTGTTTGAAGAGCTCCTCGTCTCCTCTCCTCCTCGTCTCCTCGCCTCCTCGCCTCCTCAGGACGGACCACGCAGGATGCATTGAAGAGGGCACATGTCTCCTCCCCCCCTCCCCCCTCAGCCGACTGGAGGAGGTGATGGTGGGATGCGACTCACCAAAACATCCACTCTGCTGTTTTCCTTTTGGGGCCGGATCACACAACACATGTTCCAGCTGGAGGAAACCAGGGATTTGAGGAACCATCTGTTCCCCAAAGCCTTGGGAGGATACACTAAGATGATGGGAGGATATTGTTCTCCCCAGGTGGGACGGCCGGCTCCGCGGGGGCCGAGCGGGAGCTTAAGGAGCGGCATCTCATTTCATTCATAACGCGAGGTCGCAGAGAAGGAGTAGAATAACATCACATCATGCGTAGTGTCTGTCGGGTGAGGTTTCACCTTGACGCTCACACTCTCCCCGCAGGAAGTCCAGATGTTCGGATCCAATAACCTTCAGGTGAGGAGATCAGATCTACACAGAGACCAGGTGGGACGTCCTGCAGCCGGAGGGACCGAGGATCAGGTTTACGATCGGAGACAGGCAGATGGTTTCCATCATTTTCATTTATAATCATCAGGACTGTGGACAGAAAGGGTGGGTATCAAACCTACGACCTTCAGATTACAGTCCAAGCATGGCCGTGTGGTGGGAATCAAACCTGCAACCTTCAGATTACAGATCAAACATTGTCGTGTGTTGGGAATCGAACCTACGACCCTCAGATTACACACGTGGCCGTGAGGTTAAAGTTCTCCTCTAAAGCAGCTTGTTTTCAGATTAGTTTAAATAATGAACACAACTAGAGGAGACTTTAACGAGCTGGAGTCAAGATTAACTCCTCCTCTCCTTTTCCTTCTCCTCCTTCTTTAACTCGTCTCCTCTCTCCTTCTGTAGCTCATCTTCTCCTCCTCCTCCTCCTCCTCCTCTTCTTCATTTAACTTTTCTCCTCCTCTTCTCCAACCTCTCTCCTCCTCCTCCTCCAAGATGATAAGTGATTTAAGAGGAGGAAGAACCAATCTTAACGCAGCAAACATATTGTTGGATGCTTATCCTCCACCTCCTGTTTCCCCCTCCTCCTCTTTTCTCCTACCCCCCCTCCTCCTCTTTTCTCCTCCTCCTCATCCCTTCTTCTTCTCCTCCTCCTCTCCTCCTCCTCTCCTCTCCTGGAAGGTGATGGGTGATAAGAGGAGAACAGCTTGATGCTTGTTGTGGAGACAGAACTGAGGATTGAAAATCTAAATCTGCATTAGAAGCTTTTGTTGGGCGAGAAGCACGAAGGTCTTTATCCACACGCACGCACGCACACATACCACACACGCACGCACCTACACACACGCACGCACACACGCACGCATACACACACGCACGCACACGCACGCATAATACACGCACGCACGCACGTACAAGTTATACACAACACACCACAACACAACACGCACGATGCACACTACGCACGTACGCATAGCATACACGTGACGCATACACACACGCATACGCACGCACGCACGCACACACACACGCACGCATACACACACGCACGCACGCACGCATACACACACGCACGCATACACACACGCACGCATACACGCACGCATACACGCACGCACGCACGCATACACACACGCACGTATGCATACACGCACGCACGCACACACACGCGCACACACGCACGCATACGCGCACACGCATACACGCACGCACGCATACACACACGCACGCACGCACACACGCATACACGCAGGCACGCACACACGCATACACGCAGGCACGCACACATACACACACATGCACACACACACACACACACAGACACACAGACACGCACACAGACACACACACACACACACACGCACACAGACACAGACACACACACACACACACACACACACACACACACACACACACACACACACACACACACACACACACACACACACACACACACACACACACACACACACACACACACACACACACAACACACACACACACACACACACACACACACACACACATTAAAGGTTGGACTTTAATCTCATTAATCGTCGTTATTTAAACCCAAAGAATCAAAGATGTTGATTTTAAAATTAAATAACGACTTTAACATAAGTTTTGAGTTAATCTCACGATTTAAGTCCCAGAATTATGACTTTACTTGTATAAACCCAACATTTTATCTTTAATCTCATAATTTAACCCCCAAATTCTTCTGAAATGCAAAAAAACTCTAATAGACTCTAATTTCATAATTTTAACCCCTTAATAAGATTTTAATCCAAACATGAGTTAAACTGTACGACTTGAACCTGAAATTGTCTTTAATCTCATGAATTAGAATCTTAATTTCATGATTTCAACACAAAATTATGATTTAAATCCAAACATATTGACTTTAATGCAAAATGATGTGTAATCTTGGATCTGAGCTCAGAATGATGACGTGAGTATTTACTGAACATATAACTCACTCCTCCAGCAGACGGGGCTTAGAGGAGTCTGTTTGTTTGTTGTTGTTGTTGTTGTTGTTGTTGTCATATGTGAAAGCATAACAACACGGATAATCCCTCCCGCGGTTAATGCGCCGGCTCAGATTAATGACAGGCCACGAGCCGTGGCTCCCGACCCTGAAGGGGTCGTCTCGTGCTCTCTGGTGGGACGCCTCATGTGCCCCAATGAACTCTGGGAAAAAAAATGTTTACTACTACTAATACTACGAAAGTACTACCACTAAAGTACTACTGAAACACACCTGGAGAATGGAAACAGACTAAAGTCATATTATACTTTATTATATATTATATACTTCTACTACCACTGCCACCATTAGTACTTGTACTACTACCACTACCACCAATATTACTACTGCTACCACAACTATATTACTATTACTACTACTGAAACAAGTACCAGTACTACCAGCCCTACCACTGCCACCATTAGTACTTGTACTACTACCGCTGCCACTCCTACAATACTACTACCACTGCCATCATTAGTACTTGTACTACTACCACTTTGACCACCACTACTACTACCGCTACCACCACTACAATACTACTACTGCAAACCATTAGTACTTGTAGTAATATGACAACTACCACTGCCACCCCAAGGACATGTACTTCTACCACTGCCACCCCAAGGACATGTACTACTACCACTGCCACCCCAAGGACATGTACTACTACCACTGCCACCGCCAGGACATGTACTACTACCACTGTCACCGCCAGGACATGTACTACTACCACTGTCACCGCCAGGACATGTACTACTACCACTGTCACCGCCAGGACATGTACTACTACCACTGTCACCGCCAGGACATGTACTACTACCACTGTCACCGCCAGGACATGTACTACTACTACTGTCACCACCAGGACATGTACTACTACTACTGTCACCACCAGGACATGTACTACTACTACTGTCACCACCAGGACATGTACTACTACTAACAACAGTACAACAATGATTCCTTCCACTACAACATACTACCTTAAGTAACGACTTACTCTCCCACAACTACCACTAATGCTACAGCTACTACTCTTCTACTAATACTACTATATTTCTACTACTACTATATTTCTACTACTACAATGTCTAATATTAGTGTAACACCCGTCCCATGTAGCTATGTAGTATTATGTGAATCTGCTAGGTGTAGTAGTACTGTGGGCGGGGCCCTGGGTGTAGTAGTACTGTGGGCGGGGCTCTGGGTGTAGTAGTACTGTGGGCGGGGCCCTGGGTGTAGTAGTACTGTGGGCGGGGCCCTGGGTGTAGTAGTACTGTGGGCGGGGCCCTGGGTGTAGTAGTACTGTGGGCGGGGCTCTGGGTGTAGTAGTACTGTGGGCGGGGCCCTGGGTGTAGTAGTACTGTGGGCGGGGCTCTGGGTGTAGTAGTACTGTGGGCGGGGCTCTGGGTGTAGTTTTTTAAGTGATGGTGCTATTACCTGTTCTTCTAACTTAATATGATGATTCTTACAAGTGTTGTTCTCTTATTCTGAAAACTGAAATAACTGGCGGTGCCTCCAATAGAATGAATTAAAATAAAAGGTCTAGGCCTTTTATTAAGTCCTTTTATCTTGTGTTTTAATTATATTTTACCCCTTTTTAAACAGTTCTTACCAACAACATGAATTTGCCTATCTGTGCTGAACCTGGACACACCACAGATACTTTAACTGCCTTAAAAACACAGTTTGGTATTTATTAGCGCGGATACAACAAACAAAATGACATGTATATCCCTTATGTAATACATGTCAATAGAGATACAACACAATATTAACAAACCCAAAATAATTATGAATTCCTCTCTGTAACATGTGAACATCAATATACGGTGAACCCACACACACACACACACACACACACACACACACACACACACACACACACACACACACACAGGCCTGAGTAGAGACCTAAAACTATAGAGGTCATGTCGCTATAGCAACAGCTCGTCTTAACAACGGGCTTCAAATACGCAGCTAACAGTATGGAAGCAAAGCTAACGGACATTATGCTAATGCTAATCGCTAGCTACTCACGATTAGCATTATGCTAATCGCAACACAACGTTATTTTACACTATAACATTTAGTCACAGTATAGAAAAGAATAAACAACTCGTATTTACCTCTTGTAGATCACACAAGTCCAACCCAGAGGAGAACTGGTCGTCAGCCACTAACTTATGAACATTAATGTTCTCCTACAATATTCACGGCTTCTGCATTCCTCTAAAAACACGGTGCATCGTAACACGCTTAAGCCCCGCCCCTCTACCTGAGAACGAGATTTGATTGGCTGTTAGTTTCAGGACAACCCAATTAAGACAAAGAAAAACCAAGATTGAGGTATTACTCGCTAACCAAGTTAGGCCGTGAGGCAGAATGCACATGCTGAATCATGGACATGTCACAAACTGTGATCATGTGCATGAACTCTAACCTTTGAACTGTAAAGATTATGACTCTTATTTCTATACTTATCCACTTTTAGAAAACTATGTACATCCTGATCTCTAAATGATTATTTGTAGACCGGGCTACATTAGTAAGAATCATAATACTAATAATAACTACATAGGTATTTATGTTAGAATCCTATCTTCCTCTATTTTTGGGGTATTTATGGACAGTACGCTGAACTACCAGACAAAGTACAAGATATTGGACAACAGTCCCATCTGGGGTGGGTGGAGTCCTGCAGTAATATGGCTGCAGGACTCCACCCGGGGATTAATTAAAGTGAGGCGGTCCTGCTGATCAAATCAGACGCTTCTTACCAGATTAATAGCGACAACATTAAGCCATTAAAATCTGATCAGAGTCTATCAAACAATGCAGCGTTCATCAGGACAGATAAGTCCTGAGTAGCATTAGAGGGCAGTCTGCCCCACCAGGCCCCACCAGGCCCACCAGGCCCCACCAGGCCCCACCAGGCCCCACCAGGCCCACCAGGCCCCACCAGGCCCCACCAGGCCCACCAGGCCCCACCAGGCCCACCAGGCCCACCAGGCCCCACCAGGCCCACCAGGCCCACCAGGCCCCACCAGGCCCCACCAGGCCCACCAGGCCCCACCAGGCCCCACCAGGCCCCACCAGGCCCCACCAGGCCCACCAGGCAGATATTAAAACAGGTTCTGTTACTAGAACTCTTTTGATTGTTGCAGGAACTGAAGCTGAGGATTATTTTAAAACATTTCCTATTTGACCGTTTGAAGGAATCGAACTGTCGACTGTTGCAGGAATTCGACCTTTTGGCTTTGAAAGAATAGAAACTTCTGACATTCAGTCATTGATGGAAACCTGGGACATTGAGTTGTTTCAGGGATTGAACTGGGACTGGAATCAAACCTTTTTTAGCTTGAGACCCAGACTTGGTTAAAAGGTGGATCAGGGCCTGGTGTTTGGCTTCTGTGACTAACGGGAGTTAAACCTGCGACTGCTGCAGCGCTGCAGGAAGTGAACCAGGCTCCATCAGAATAAATGCATATTTAATGCTCTTCTCTGGTTCATCTCTCCGCGGTTCCACGTCACTCGTTAGCGGGTGGAGGTGGGTGGTGTCACTTTTGTGTGGCTTTGATCTGAGATTACTTTCATAGTCCTGAAGAATGCACGGGGAAAATATCTCACTGTACATCTCTTTTGGTTCCCTTCCGCTCTCTTCTTAACCTACAGTTCAACTGTAGCCGGCTTTGTTCCTCCTGAAAACCGACGTGAAACACAATTGAGAAGTTGGCAGCGGCGGAGCAGAGACATGGTAACTCAAGCTTTAAACTCTATCTTAGGCAAGGTGGCTTTTGTAAAGCGCCGGACAATGGAGAGCTCTGTTGAAGGCACAGAGGTTGATTTTCACCTTTTAAGTGAAGACACCAGATACCTGCCTTTTCACTCCGTTCGGTTTGAGCACCAACTTTCTTTCTCAAGGTCTTTTTGAACATGAGCGCCGGACGAAACACGACACAGGGTCAGCCGGCGCGTCCGCGGTCAAATATTCCGATCGGCCGAGAATTTCTCAGGCGATATTCCTTCTTGTTTTTCTTCTCGAGCGGATTAGGACCCTGTGGATGTCAAACACGTCCAGCCCTGAAATGTGATCGGTGTCAAAACACGGAGAGCCGTCCCGCGCCACGGTTCAGATGTGGCCGAGACGCGACCGCGAGGCCGCGGGATTAAAACGGCACTTCAAACCGCTGAGCACTTCAAAAAGAGTCTGTGTTGAGGAGTGGAGCTTTCAGTCGGTCTCTGTGGTTGTTTCCTGTCACAGAGAAGCTCTGAAGCCTTGACGTTCTTCCCTCTGAGCCAAACAAGACCTCAGACCACAGGAAGACGCTTATTAAAGATGTATGAAAAGTTGACGGTTCAATTTAAAGTGCTTCAGCTGCCTCGTTCTCGGTTCTCACGTCTACGGGATGAAAAGCCTGAGTTCCTCGAGGTGACCTCTACGCCTCCTGGTCCGACCCCAGTGAGGCGGCCACAGGCCTCGGGACACTCCAGAGGACAGCGTCTTCAAAGAGCTTCCTCTGAATCCTCCACACATCAGTCAAAGGAGCAGGAAGTGTCCAGAAGAGGTCTGTCTGTCTGTCAGGCATCAAACTAGCAACCCTTCTTCATCCTGCAGGTTCCACTTCACATCCGATCCACTTCACAGCCGATCCACTTCACAGCCGATCCACTTCACATCCGTTCCACTTCACATCCGATCCACTTCCCATCCGATCCACTTCACAGCCGATCCACTTCACATCCGATCCACTTCACATCCGATCCACTTCACATCCGATCCACTTCACATCCGATCCACTTCACATCCGATCCACTTCACAGCCGATCCACTTCACATCCGATCCACTTCACAGCCGATCCACTTCACATCCGATCCACTTCACAGCCGATCCACTTCACACATTTATTTCATTCATTCAGATGTTCGGTTGGGAATTCTGAGAAAACCAACGGGACGCTTTCATTTCCTGCTTTTCTCCGTCAGACAGGATGTTACCTCAGAATGTTCCCTAATGCAAGGGGATGTTACTGTGGCCTCAGAATGTTCCCATAATGGGGCGGGATGTTACTGTGGCCTCAGAATGTTCCCATAATGCAAAGGGGCGGGATGTTACTGTGGCCTCAGAATGTTCAGGAATAACTAAAACTAGAATAACTAAAACTCCTGACCTCCTCCTCCTGACCTCCTCCTCCTGACCTCCTCCTCCTGACCTCCTCCTCCTGACCTCCTCCTCCTGAGCCTCCTCCTCCTGACTTCCTCCTGACCTCCTCCTGACCTCCTCCTCCTGACCTCCTCCTCCTGACCTCCTCCTCCTGACCTCCTCCTCCTGACCTCCTCCTGACCTCCTCCTGACCTCCTCCTCCTGACCTCCTCCTCCTGACCTCCTCCTCCTGACCTCCTCCTCCTGACCTCCTCCTGACCTCCTCCTCCTGACCTCCTCCTACCTCCTCCTCCTGACCTCCTCCTACCTCCTCCTCCTGACCTCCTCCAAAGCCTCCTCCTCCTGACCTCCTCCAAAGCCTCCTCCTGAGCCTCCCCACCTGCCACTGGAGAATAAATCTGTATTTCCATGCAGCTAATTGTCCTCAGAGATGTGATTTGGGGAGGTGCAGCTCATAAATAAGGGAGGCGCAGCTCATAAATAAGGGAGGTGCAGCTCATAAATAAGGGAGGTGCAGCTCATAAATAAGGGAGGTGCAGCTCATAAATAAGGGAGGTGCTGCTCTCGCCCAGCGGTTCCTGGGCCCAGCGACGTGCTGCTAATCAGCTTTATTTGTAAAAACCAATCTGAGGGGATCAGACTGCCAGCTGTCTGCACGACAGGACGATTACCAGAGCTCCATCCATCATGAGTCATGAGGCTGGAGCCAGGTGAGTCATGAGGCTGGAGCCAGGTGAGTCATGAGGCTGGAGCCAGGTGAGTCATGAGGCTGGAGCCAGGTGAGTCATGAGGCTGGAGCCAGGTGAGTCATGAGGCTGGAGCCAGGTGAGTCATGAGGCTGAAGCCAGGTGAGTCATGAGGCTGGAGCCAGGTGAGTCATGAGGCTGAAGCCAGGGGAGTCATGAGGCTGGAGCCAGGTGAGTCATGAGGCTGGAGCCAGGTGAGTCATGAGGCTGGAGCCAGGTGAGTCATGAGGCTGGAGCCAGGTGAGTCATGAGGCTGAAGCCAGGTGAGTCATGAGGCTGGAGCCAGGTGAGTCATGAGGCTGGAGCCAGGTGAGTCATGAGGCTGGAGCCAGGTGAGTCATGAGGCTGGAGCCAGGTGAGTCATGAGGCTGGAGCCAGGTGAGTCATGAGGCTGGAGCCAGGTGAGTCATGAGGCTGGAGCCAGGTGAGTCATGAGGCTGGAGCCAGGTGAGTCATGAGGCTGGAGCCAGGTGAGCGAGGCTGAAGCCAGGTGAGTCATGAGGCTGAGCCAGGTGAGCCTGAGGCTGCGAGCCAGCTGAAGCCAGGTGAGAGCTGAGCGAGGCTGAAGCCAGGTGAGTCATGAGGCTGAAGCCAGGTGAGTCATGAGGCTGAAGCCAGGTGAGTCATGAGGCTGAAGCCAGGTGAGTCATGAGGCTGGAGCCAGGTGAGTCATGAGGCTGAGCCAGGTGAGTCAGAGGCGAGCCAGGTGAGTCATGAGGCTGGAGCCAGGTGAGTCATGAGGCTGGAGCCAGGTGAGTCATGAGGCTGGAGCCAGGTGAGTCATGAGGCTGAAGCCAGGTGAGTCATGAGGCTGGAGCCAGGTGAGTCATGAGGCCCGGCGGAGCGCTCCTGTAATCTGTTGGTGGATTAAACGAGTCGTTAGCTGATTAGCATAAATCGATTAGCAGCGAATGAAAACAAAAGGGAGGCTTCACATGTTCTCCACATCTTCTCCACATCTTCTTCACATCTTCTCCACATGTTCTCCACATGTTCTCCACATGTTCTCCACATGTTCTCCACATCTTCTCCACATCGCCCTGCATGAGGACACACGTCCTCTACGTGAGAGCGAGTCCATGCCCGTGAGACAATGGCCTCCTCCAACCGGAGGAGTCACGTGACTCGTGGCTCTTTGATGTGGCCCAGAGCCTGATGCTGCTCTGTGTTCAGACATGGCTTCACTCAGCGCCGCGGTGGTGGAGCGGCACACAAGCGCCCTGAACACCTCCGTGAGCCGGCTGATGACTCCCATGCAGCGCCGCGGTGGAGGAGCGGTGGAGGAGGGGGGGAGGAGCGGTGGAGGAGGGGTGGAGGAGCGGTGGAGGAGCGGTGGAGGAGGGGTGGAGGAGCAGGGGTTCAGCCAGAGTTCAGGCCACGAGCTCACCACATGTTGGTAGCATGCTCCCCCCCAGAGTCCTCCTGGTGGACGGCTCCTCGCTCCCTGAGGAGCGACCACAGAGGACTGCGCCTCCTCCCGGGGTTCTCCATGAGAGCGGTGAGGAGCGACCACAGAGGACTGCGCCTCCTCCCGGGGTTCTCCATGAGAATCCTCAGATCTGGAGAAGAGGCTTTACTTCACATCGCTCCAGCAGAAACACCTGAACATTAATCAGAATCAGTGGAACTGGAGAACAAAGATTATTACAGAATGACTTGTTGTTTTCAAACCAGTGTCCACAGAGAGGTGTCCTCCGGTGACCAGAAGGTCCTCCGGTGACCAGAAGGTCCTCCGGTGACCAGAAGGTCCTCCGGTGACCAGAAGGTCCTCCTCTGTCTTTGTGACACGTAACACCAGCAACACCTTCATCGTCAGCTCGTCTTCTTCAAATAAGCTTCACAGGAACTCAGGAAGAGATGGTGGAGGTGGTTTGGGGTAAACACCAGGAAACATACGCCAACATCTCAACACCAGAGTAGAAGAGGATCAGAACTCTTAGAGTCTCTGCTGGACCTGCTGGACCTGCTGGACCTGCTAGACCTGCTGGATCTGCTAGACCTGCTGGATCTGCTGGACCTGCTGGACCTGCTGGACCTCCTGGACCTGCTGGACCTCCTGGACCTGCTGGACCTGCTGGACCTCTACGGGCTCCATCAAACTGAAACATGAAACATTACCGTCTGAGTGAGGAACAATATGGATCTCTCATAATTCAGCGTGATACTGAGACATCGTTGGGGCTTTTAGATGAGATGTGCTGCAGCTGTGATGAAGTCCATAAATCCCCGTGAGGAGGAAGAAGGATCCTCCCTGAAGAACCAGTTTAAAGATCCATAACTCAGCCGGCTGTGATCGCTATTAAAAAACATTCACTCAAAGCTGAGATCAATTTCCTGCAGCGAGCGGCGACAGACCAGGACCCCGTGATGGAGGAGACCACTTAGTCTGCAGCACGCAGCCTCAGCTGGCCTCCGTCACTCCTCATGGAAGGAGCTGCTCGCTCGCTGCCACACCGTCAGGTGGCCTCCACCTCCACCACGAGGAGAACTACAACTAACTCCTCCTCATGGAAGGAGCTGCTCGCTCGCTGCCACACCGTCAGGTGGCCTCCACCTCCACCACGAGGAGAACTACAACTAACTCCTCCTCATGGAAGGAGCTGCTCGCTCGCTGCCACACCGTCAGGTGGCCTCCACCACGAGGAGAACTACAACTAACTCCTCCTCATGGAAGGAGCTGCTCGCTCGCTGCCACACCGTCAGGTGGCCTCCACCTCCACCACGAGGAGAACTACAACTAACTCCTCCTCATGGAAGAAGCTGCTCGCTCGCTGCCACACCGTCAGGTGGCCTCCACCACGAGGAGAACTACAACTAACTCCTCCTCATGGAAGGAGCTGCTCGCTCGCTGCCACACCGTCAGGTGGCCTCCACCTCCACCACGAGGAGAACTACAACTAACTCCTCCTCATGGAAGAAGCTGCTCGCTCGCTGCCACACCGTCAGGTGGCCTCCACCATGAGGAGAACTACAACTAACTCCTCCTCATGGAAGGAGCTGCTCGCTCGCTGCCACACCGTCAGGTGGCCTCCACCTCCACCACGAGGAGAACTACAACTAACTCGTGGAAGGAGCTGGGTCTCTCCTCTAAAGGAGAACCAGACCTGAAGACCCGGGACCAAAGCAACAACAAACCTTCATGTTCAGAAAGCAAAGCTCACATCTGTTACTCTGGAGAGACTGTTGCATATCCATCTGTTTATTTCAAATACATAAATGTAAATAAATAACACTTGAGAGGACAATCACCTCACCTCCTTCTTTCCTTCCTTCTTTCCTTTCCTTCATATCTCCTCCTTCTCACCCTTTCCTCCCTCATCTTCTCCATCTCTATCTGCATTGTCTCACTGGACTCTTTAGAGATAAGCCTCGAGGATTTCTACGCACGCCAACCTCGTGAACTTGACCTCTGGACGAATTCATCAGAGGAAAAGCCTGGTCGACCCCCCCCATACCCCCCATACCCCCCATGCCCCCCCATACCCCCCCCTCCTCTCCCGCCTTGTTTGTTTTGATTAAAATCAGCTCTTAATGTATTTTTCTTGGTTTTCATCGATCTTTTGCTTGTTTCCTTTATTTTAGTGAAGATAAAATATAATCAAGAGTAAAATGAATAAGATGTGTGAAGCACAGTCCTTCTTATAAATATAATAATGACACATACGTTTATTCTGTCTCGTCTTCCTACTTTATTTGTGACCGTTTATGTCGCTGCATGTCATATTTTAGTTTAATATGCATATTGCAGTTACGTCATGGTCAATGTTTTATTTCCATAAAAGCTTTTTCTATTCAACGCTCTATTTAATG
>JACSYO010001430.1:0-22500 GCA_016806645.1 Ophiodon elongatus
CAGAGTGTTGGAGGAGGTCCTGGTTCAGTCTACAGTGTTTGGAGGAGGTCATGGTTCAGTCTTGTGTGTTGGAGGAGGTCCTGGTTCAGTCCTTGTGTGTTGGAGGAGGTCCTGGTTCAGTCTTCAGAGTGTTGGAGGAGGTCCTGGTTCAGTCTTGTGTGTTGGAGGAGGTCCTGGTTCAGTCTACAGTGTTGGAGGAGGTCCTGGTTCAGTCTACAGAGTGTTGGAGGAGGTCCTGGTTTAGTCCTTGTGTGTTGGAGGAGGTCCTGGTTTAAGCCAGAGTAAGTTGGAGGAGGTCCTGGTTCAGTCCTTGTGTGTGTTGGAGGAGTTCCTGGTTCAGTCTGTGGGCTGGAGGAGGTCCTGGTCTGCCCACAGTGTTGGAGGAGGTCCTCGTTCAGTCTACAGTGTTGGAGGAGGTCCTGTCTGGCTCACAGAGTGTTGGAGGAGGTCCTGGTTTAGTCTACAGAGTGTTGGAGGAGGTCCTGGTTCAGTCTACAGGTGTTGGAGGAGGTCCTGGTTGGGTCTCTGTGTGTTGGAGGAGTCCTGGTTAGTCTTGTGTGTTGGAGGAGGTCCTGGTTCAGTCTACAGTGTTGGAGGAGGGCCTGGTTCAGTCTTCAGAGTGTTGGAGGAGGTCCTGGTTAAGTCTACAGAGTGTTGGAGGAGGTCCTGGTTTAGTCTTCAGACTGTTGGAGGAGGTCCTGGTTCAGTCTACAGTGTTGGAGGAGGTCCTGGTTCAGTCTACAGTGTTGGAGGAGGTCCTGGTTCAGTCTACAGAGTGTTGGAGGAGGTCCTGGTTTAGTCTTCAGACTGTTGGAGGAGGTCCTGGTTTAGTCTACAGAGTGTTGGAGGAGGTCCTGGTTTAGTCCTTGTGTGTTGGAGGAGGTCCTGGTTCAGTCTACAGTGTTGGAGGAGGTCCTGGTTCAGTCTAGAGTGTTTGAGGAGGTCCTGGTTCAGTCTACAGTGTTGGAGGAGGTCCTGGTTCAGTCTACAATGTTGGAGGAGGTCCTGGTTCGGTCTACAGAGTGTTGGAGGAGGTCCTGGTTTAGTCTTCAGACTGTTGGAGGAGGTCCTGGTTTAGTCCTTGTGTGTTGGAGGAGGTCCTGGTTCAGTCTAGAGTGTTGGAGGAGGTCCTGGTTCAGTCTACAGAGTGTTGGAGGAGGTCCTGGTTCAGTCTACAGTGTTGGAGGAGGTCCTGGTTCAGTCTACAGTGTTGGAGGAGGTCCTGGTTCAGTCTACAGTGTTGGAGGAGGTCCTGGTTCAGTCTTCAGACTGTTGGAGGAGGTCCTGTTTTAGTCTACAGAGTGTTGGAGGAGGTCCTGGTTTAGTCCTTGTGTGTTGGAGGAGGTCCTGGTTCAGTCTAGAGTGTTGGAGGAGGTCCTGGTTCAGTCTACAGAGTGTTGGAGGAGGTCCTGGTTCAGTCTACAGTGTTGGAGGAGGTCCTGGTTCAGTCTACAGTGTTGGAGGAGGTCCTGGTTCAGTCCTTGTGTGTTGGAGGAGGTCCTGGTTCAGTCCTTGTGTGTTGGAGGAGGTCCTGGTTCAGTCTACAGTGTTGGGGGAGGTCCTGGTTCAGTCTACAGTGTTAAAGGAGGTCCTGGTTCAGTCTACAGAGTGTTGGAGGAGGTCCTGGTTTAGTCTTCAGACTGTTGGAGGAGGTCCTGGTTTAGTCTACAGAGTGTTGGAGGAGGTCCTGGTTTAGTCCTTGTGTGTTGGAGGAGGTCCTGGTTCAGTCTACAGAGTGTTGGAGGAGGTCCTGGTTCAGTCTACAGTGTTGGAGGAGGTCCTGGTTCAGTCTACAGAGTGTTGGAGGAGGTCCTGGTTCAGTCACAGTGTTGGAGGAGGTCCTGGTTCAGTCTACAGTGTTGGAGGAGGTCCTGGTTCAGTCCTTGTGTGTTGGAGGAGGTCCTGGTTCAGTCTTCAGTGTTGGAGGAGGTCCTGGTTCAGTCTACAGGTGTTGGAGGAGGTCCTGGTTCAGTCTACAGTGTTGGAGGAGGTCCTGGTTCAGTCTACAGTGTTGGAGGAGGTCCTGGTTCAGTCTACAGTGTTGGAGGAGGTCCTGGTTCAGTCTTCAGAGTGTTGGAGGAGGTCCTGGTTCAGTCCTTGTGTGTTGGAGGAGGTCCTGGTTCAGTCCTTGTGTGTTGGAGGAGGTCCTGGTTCAGTCTTCAGAGTGTTGGAGGAGGTCCTGGTTCAGTCTACAGTGTTGGAGGAGGTCCTGGTTCAGTCTACAGTGTTGGAGGAGGTCCTGGTTCAGTCTACAGTGTTGGAGGAGGTCCTGGTTCAGTCTACAGTGTTAAAGGAGGTCCTGGTTTAGTCTACAGAGTGTTGGAGGAGGTCCTGGTTTAGTCTTCAGACTGTTGGAGGAGGTCCTGGTTTAGTCTACAGTGTTGGAGGAGGTCCTGGTTCAGTCCTTGTGTGTTGGAGGAGGTCCTGGTTCAGTCTACAGAGTGTTGGAGGAGGTCCTGGTTCAGTCTACAGTGTTGGAGGAGGTCCTGGTTCAGTCTACAGTGTTGGAGGAGGTCCTGGTTCAGTCTACAGTGTTGGAGGAGGTCCTGGTTCAGTCTACAGAGTGTTGGAGGAGGTCCTGGTTCAGTCTACAGTGTTGGAGGAGGTCCTGGTTCAGTCTACAGTGTTGGAGGAGGTCCTGGTTCAGTCTACAGTGTTGGAGGAGGTCCTGGTTCAGTCCTTGTGTGTTAGAGGAGGTCCTGGTTCAGTCCTTGTGTGTTAGAGGAGGTCCTGGTTCAGTCTTCAGAGTGTTGGGAGGAGGTCCTGGTTCAGTCTACAGTGTTGGAGGAGGTCCTGGTTCAGTCTTCAGAGTGTTAGAGGAGGTCCTGGTTCAGTCTACAGTGTTGGAGGAGGTCCTGGTTCAGTCTACAGTGTTGGAGGAGGTCCTGGTTCAGTCTACAGAGTGTTGGAGGAGGTCCTTGTTTAGTCTACAGTGTTGGAGGAGGTCCTGGTTCAGTCTACAGTGTTGGAGGAGGTCCTGGTTCAGTCCTTGTGTGTTGGAGGAGATCCTGGTTCAGTCTTCAGAGTGTTGGAGGAGGTCCTGGTTCAGTCCTTGTGTGTTGGAGGAGGTCCTGGTTCAGTCTACAGTGTTGGAGGAGGTCCTGGTTCAGTCTACAGAGTGTTGGAGGAGGTCCTGGTTTAGTCCTTGTGTGTTGGAGGAGGTCCTGGTTCAGTCTAGAGTGTTGGAGGAGGTCCTGGTTCAGTCTACAGAGTGTTGGAGGAGGTCCTGGCTCAGTCTACAGTGTTGGAGGAGGTCCTGGTTCAGTCTACAGTGTTGGAGGAGGTCCTGGTTCAGTCCTTGTGTGTTGGAGGAGGTCGTGGTTCAGTCTACAGTGTTGGAGGAGGTCCTGGTTCAGTCTACAGAATGTTGGAGGAGGTCCTGGTTTAGTCTTCAGACTGTTGGAGGAGGTCCTGGTTTAGTTTACAGAGTGTTGGAGGAGGTACTGGTTTAGTCTACAGAGTGTTGGAGGAGGTCCTGGTTTAGTCTACAGAGTGTTGGAGGAGGTCCTGGTTTAGTCCTTGTGTGTTGGAGGAGGTCCTGGTTGAGTCTACAGAGTGTTGGAGGAGGTCCTGGTTCAGTCTACAGTGTTGGAGGAGGTCCTGGTTCAGTCTATAGAGTGTTGGAGGAGGTCCTGGTTTAGTCTACAGTGTTGGAGGAGGTCCTGGTTCAGTCCTTGTGTGTTGGAGGAGGTCCTGGTTCAGTCTTCAGAGTGCTGGGAGGAGGTCCTGGTTCAGTCTACAGTGTTGGAGGAGGTCCTGGTTCAGTCTTCAGAGTGTTGGAGGAGGTCCTGGTTCAATCTACAGTGTTGGAGGAGGTCCTTGTTCAGTCTACAGTGTTGGAGGAGGTCCTGGTTCAGTCTACAGAGTGTTGGAGGAGGTCCTGGTTCAGTCTACAGTGTTTGGAGGAGGTCCTGGTTCAGTCTACAGTGTTGGAGGAGGTCCTGGTTCAGTCCTTGTGTGTTGGAGGAGGTCCTGGTTCAGTCTTCAGAGTGTTGGAGGAGGTCCTGGTTCAGTCCTTGTGTGTTGGAGGAGGTCCTGGTTCAGTCTACAGTGTTGGAGGAGGTCCTGGTTCAGTCTACAGAGTGTTGGAGGAGGTCCTGGTTTAGTCTTCAGACTGTTGGAGGAGGTCCTGGTTTAGTCTACAGAGTGTTGGAGGAGGTCCTGGTTCAGTCCTTGTGTGTTGGAGGAGTTCCTGGTTCAGTCTACAGGGTTGGAGGAGGTCCTGGTTCAGTCTACAGTGTTGGAGGAGGTCCTGGTTCAGTCTACAGTGTTGGAGGAGGTCCTGGTTCAGTCTACAGAGTGTTGGAGGAGGTCCTGGTTCAGTCTACAGAGTGTTGGAGGAGGTCCTGGTTTAGTCTACAGAGTGTTGGAGGAGGTCCTGGTTCAGTCTACAGAGTGTTGGAGGAGGTCCTGGTTTAGTCTACAGAGTGTTGGAGGAGGTCCTGGTTTAGTCCTTGTGTGTTGGAGGAGGTCCTGGTTCAGTCTACAGAGTGTTGGAGGAGGTCCTGGTTCAGTCTACAGTGTTGGAGGAGGTCCTGGTTAAGTCTACAGAGTGTTGGAGGAGGTCCTGGTTTAGTCTTCAGACTGTTGGAGGAGGTCCTGGTTCAGTCTACAGTGTTGGAGGAGGTCCTGGTTCAGTGTACAGTGTTGGAGGAGGTCCTGGTTCAGTCTACAGAGTGTTGGAGGAGGTCCTGGTTTAGTCTTCAGACTGTTGGAGGAGGTCCTGGTTTAGTCTACAGAGTGTTGGAGGAGGTCCTGGTTTAGTCCTTGTGTGTTGGAGGAGGTCCTGGTTCAGTCTACAGTGTTGGAGGAGGTCCTGGTTCAGTCTACAGTGTTTGAGGAGGTCCTGGTTCAGTCTACAGTGTTGGAGGAGGTCCTGGTTCAGTCTACAATGTTGGAGGAGGTCCTGGTTCAGTCTACAGAGTGTTGGAGGAGGTCCTGGTTTAGTCTTCAGACTGTTGGAGGAGGTCCTGGTTTAGTCCTTGTGTGTTGGAGGAGGTCCTGGTTCAGTCTAGAGTGTTGGAGGAGGTCCTGGTTCAGTCTACAGAGTGTTGGAGGAGGTCCTGGTTCAGTCTACAGTGTTGGAGGAGGTCCTGGTTCAGTCTACAGTGTTGGAGGAGGTCCTGGTTCAGTCTACAGTGTTGGAGGAGGTCCTGGTTCAGTCTTCAGACTGTTGGAGGAGGTCCTGGTTTAGTCTACAGAGTGTTGGAGGAGGTCCTGGTTTAGTCCTTGTGTGTTGGAGGAGGTCCTGGTTCAGTCTAGAGTGTTGGAGGAGGTCCTGGTTCAGTCTACAGAGTGTTGGAGGAGGTCCTGGTTCAGTCTACAGTGTTGGAGGAGGTCCTGGTTCAGTCTACAGTGTTGGAGGAGGTCCTGGTTCAGTCCTTGTGTGTTGGAGGAGGTCCTGGTTCAGTCTTGTGTGTTGGAGGAGGTCCTGGTTCAGTCTACAGTGTTGGGGGAGGTCCTGGTTCAGTCTACAGTGTTAAAGGAGGTCCTGGTTCAGTCTACAGAGTGTTGGAGGAGGTCCTGGTTTAGTCTTCAGACTGTTGGAGGAGGTCCTGGTTTAGTCTACAGAGTGTTGGAGGAGGTCCTGGTTTAGTCCTTGTGTGTTGGAGGAGGTCCTGGTTCAGTCTACAGAGTGTTGGAGGAGGTCCTGGTTCAGTCTACAGTGTTGGAGGAGGTCCTGGTTCAGTCTACAGAGTGTTGGAGGAGGTCCTGGTTCAGTCTACAGTGTTGGAGGAGGTCCTGGTTCAGTCTACAGTGTTGGAGGAGGTCCTGGTTCAGTCCTTGTGTGTTAAAGGAGGTCCTGGTTCAGTCTTCAGAGTGTTGGGAGGAGGTCCTGGTTCAGTC
Organism: Ophiodon elongatus; assembly: GCA_016806645.1. Lineage (NCBI taxonomy): Eukaryota > Metazoa > Chordata > Actinopteri > Perciformes > Hexagrammidae > Ophiodon > Ophiodon elongatus. Next base: position 5,848 of record JACSYO010001430.1, read on the forward strand.
TACAGTGTTGGAGGAGGTCCTGGTTCAGTCTTCAGACTGTTGGAGGAGGTCCTGGTTCAGTCTACAGTGTTGGAGGAGGTCCTTGTTCAGTCTACAGTGTTGGAGGAGGTCCTGGTTCAGTCTACAGAGTGTTGGAGGAGGTCCTGGTTCAGTCTACAGTGTTTGGAGGAGGTCCTGGTTCAGTCTACAGTGTTGGAGGAGGTCCTGGTTCAGTCCTTGTGTGTTGGAGGAGGTCCTGGTTCAGTCTTCAGAGTGTTGGAGGAGGTCCTGGTTCAGTCCTTGTGTGTTGGAGGAGGTCCTGGTTCAGTCTACAGTGTTGGAGGAGGTCCTGGTTCAGTCTACAGAGTGTTGGAGGAGGTCCTGGTTTAGTCTTCAGACTGTTGGAGGAGGTCCTGGTTTAGTCTACAGAGTGTTGGAGGAGGTCCTGGTTCAGTCCTTGTGTGTTGGAGGAGTTCCTGGTTCAGTCTACAGGGTTGGAGGAGGTCCTGGTTCAGTCTACAGTGTTGGAGGAGGTCCTGGTTCAGTCTACAGTGTTGGAGGAGGTCCTGGTTCAGTCTACAGAGTGTTGGAGGAGGTCCTGGTTTAGTCTACAGAGTGTTGGAGGAGGTCCTGGTTCAGTCTACAGAGTGTTGGAGGAGGTCCTGGTTTAGTCTACAGAGTGTTGGAGGAGGTCCTGGTTTAGTCCTTGTGTGTTGGAGGAGGTCCTGGTTCAGTCTACAGAGTGTTGGAGGAGGTCCTGGTTCAGTCTACAGTGTTGGAGGAGGTCCTGGTTAAGTCTACAGAGTGTTGGAGGAGGTCCTGGTTTAGTCTTCAGACTGTTGGAGGAGGTCCTGGTTCAGTCTACAGTGTTGGAGGAGGTCCTGGTTCAGTGTACAGTGTTGGAGGAGGTCCTGGTTCAGTCTACAGAGTGTTGGAGGAGGTCCTGGTTTAGTCTTCAGACTGTTGGAGGAGGTCCTGGTTTAGTCTACAGAGTGTTGGAGGAGGTCCTGGTTTAGTCCTTGTGTGTTGGAGGAGGTCCTGGTTCAGTCTACAGTGTTGGAGGAGGTCCTGGTTCAGTCTACAGTGTTTGAGGAGGTCCTGGTTCAGTCTACAGTGTTGGAGGAGGTCCTGGTTCAGTCTACAATGTTGGAGGAGGTCCTGGTTCAGTCTACAGAGTGTTGGAGGAGGTCCTGGTTTAGTCTTCAGACTGTTGGAGGAGGTCCTGGTTTAGTCCTTGTGTGTTGGAGGAGGTCCTGGTTCAGTCTAGAGTGTTGGAGGAGGTCCTGGTTCAGTCTACAGAGTGTTGGAGGAGGTCCTGGTTCAGTCTACAGTGTTGGAGGAGGTCCTGGTTCAGTCTACAGTGTTGGAGGAGGTCCTGGTTCAGTCTACAGTGTTGGAGGAGGTCCTGGTTCAGTCTACAGAGTGTTGGAGGAGGTCCTGGTTTAGTCTTCAGACTGTTGGAGGAGGTCCTGTTTTAGTCTACAGAGTGTTGGAGGAGGTCCTGGTTTAGTCCTTGTGTGTTGGAGGAGGTCCTGGTTCAGTCTAGAGTGTTGGAGGAGGTCCTGGTTCAGTCTACAGAGTGTTGGAGGAGGTCCTGGTTCAGTCTACAGTGTTGGAGGAGGTCCTGGTTCAGTCTACAGTGTTGGAGGAGGTCCTGGTTCAGTCCTTGTGTGTTGGAGGAGGTCCTGGTTCAGTCTACAGTGTTGGAGGAGGTCCTGGTTCAGTCTACAGTGTTGGGGGAGGTCCTGGTTCAGTCTACAGTGTTAAAGGAGGTCCTGGTTCAGTCTACAGAGTGTTGGAGGAGGTCCTGGTTTAGTCTTCAGACTGTTGGAGGAGGTCCTGGTTTAGTCTACAGAGTGTTGGAGGAGGTCCTGGTTTAGTCCTTGTGTGTTGGAGGAGGTCCTGGTTCAGTCTACAGAGTGTTGGAGGAGGTCCTGGTTCAGTCTACAGTGTTGGAGGAGGTCCTGGTTCAGTCTACAGAGTGTTGGAGGAGGTCCTGGTTCAGTCTACAGTGTTGGAGGAGGTCCTGGTTCAGTCTACAGTGTTGGAGGAGGTCCTGGTTCAGTCCTTGTGTGTTAAAGGAGGTCCTGGTTCAGTCTTCAGAGTGTTGGGAGGAGGTCCTGGTTCAGTCTACAGTGTTGGAGGAGGTCCTGGTTCAGTCTTCAGACTGTTGGAGGAGGTCCTGGTTCAGTCTACAGTGTTGGAGGAGGTCCTGGTTCAGTCTACAGTGTTGGAGGAGGTCCTGGTTCAGTCTACAGAGTGTTGGAGGAGGTCCTGGTTCAGTCTACAGTGTTGGAGGAGGTCCTGGTTCAGTCTTCAGAGTGTTGGAGGAGGTCCTGGTTCAGTCCTTGTGTGTTGGAGGAGGTCCTGGTTCAGTCCTTGTGTGTTGGAGGAGGTCCTGGTTCAGTCTTCAGAGTGTTGGAGGAGGTCCTGGTTCAGTCTACAGTGTTGGAGGAGGTCCTGGTTCAGTCTACAGTGTTGGAGGAGGTCCTGGTTCAGTCTACAGTGTTGGAGGAGGTCCTGGTTCAGTCTACAGTGTTAAAGGAGGTCCTGGTTTAGTCTACAGAGTGTTGGAGGAGGTCCTGGTTTAGTCTTCAGACTGTTGGAGGAGGTCCTGGTTTAGTCTACAGAGTGTTGGAGGAGGTCCTGGTTTAGTCCTTGTGTGTTGGAGGAGGTCCTGGTTCAGTCTACAGAGTGTTGGAGGAGGTCCTGGTTCAGTCTACAGTGTTGGAGGAGGTCCTGGTTCAGTCTACAGAGTGTTGGAGGAGGTCCTGGTTCAGTCTACAGAGTGTTGGAGGAGGTCCTGGTTCAGTCTACAGAGTGTTGGAGGAGGTCCTGGTTCAGTCTACAGTGTTGGAGGAGGTCCTGGTTCAGTCTACAGTGTTGGAGGAGGTCCTGGTTCAGTCTACAGTGTTGGAGGAGGTCCTGGTTCAGTCCTTGTGTGTTAGAGGAGGTCCTGGTTCAGTCCTTGTGTGTTAGAGGAGGTCCTGGTTCAGTCTTGTGTGTTGGAGGAGGTCCTGGTTCAGTCTTCAGAGTGTTGGAGGAGGTCCTGGTTCAGTCTACAGTGTTGGAGGAGGTCCTGGTTCAGTCTACAGTGTTGGAGGAGGTCCTGGTTCAGTCTACAGTGTTGGAGGAGGTCCTGGTTCAGTCTACAGAGTGTTGGAGGAGGTCCTTGTTTAGTCTACAGTGTTGGAGGAGGTCCTGGTTCAGTCTACAGTGTTGGAGGAGGTCCTGGTTCAGTCCTTGTGTGTTGGAGGAGATCCTGGTTCAGTCTTCAGAGTGTTGGAGGAGGTCCTGGTTCAGTCCTTGTGTGTTGGAGGAGGTCCTGGTTCAGTCTACAGTGTTGGAGGAGGTCCTGGTTCAGTCTACAGAGTGTTGGAGGAGGTCCTGGTTTAGTCCTTGTGTGTTGGAGGAGGTCCTGGTTCAGTCTAGAGTGTTGGAGGAGGTCCTGGTTCAGTCTACAGAGTGTTGGAGGAGGTCCTGGCTCAGTCTACAGTGTTGGAGGAGGTCCTGGTTCAGTCTACAGTGTTGGAGGAGGTCCTGGTTCAGTCCTTGTGTGTTGGAGGAGGTCGTGGTTCAGTCTACAGTGTTGGAGGAGGTCCTGGTTCAGTCTACAGAATGTTGGAGGAGGTCCTGGTTTAGTCTTCAGACTGTTGGAGGAGGTCCTGGTTTAGTTTACAGAGTGTTGGAGGAGGTACTGGTTTAGTCTACAGAGTGTTGGAGGAGGTCCTGGTTTAGTCTACAGAGTGTTGGAGGAGGTCCTGGTTTAGTCCTTGTGTGTTGGAGGAGGTCCTGGTTGAGTCTACAGAGTGTTGGAGGAGGTCCTGGTTCAGTCTACAGTGTTGGAGGAGGTCCTGGTTCAGTCTATAGAGTGTTGGAGGAGGTCCTGGTTTAGTCTACAGTGTTGGAGGAGGTCCTGGTTCAGTCCTTGTGTGTTGGAGGAGGTCCTGGTTCAGTCTTCAGAGTGCTGGGAGGAGGTCCTGGTTCAGTCTACAGTGTTGGAGGAGGTCCTGGTTCAGTCTTCAGAGTGTTGGAGGAGGTCCTGGTTCAATCTACAGTGTTGGAGGAGGTCCTTGTTCAGTCTACAGTGTTGGAGGAGGTCCTGGTTCAGTCTACAGAGTGTTGGAGGAGGTCCTGGTTCAGTCTACAGTGTTTGGAGGAGGTCCTGGTTCAGTCTACAGTGTTGGAGGAGGTCCTGGTTCAGTCCTTGTGTGTTGGAGGAGGTCCTGGTTCAGTCTTCAGAGTGTTGGAGGAGGTCCTGGTTCAGTCCTTGTGTGTTGGAGGAGGTCCTGGTTCAGTCTACAGTGTTGGAGGAGGTCCTGGTTCAGTCTACAGAGTGTTGGAGGAGGTCCTGGTTTAGTCTTCAGACTGTTGGAGGAGGTCCTGGTTTAGTCTACAGAGTGTTGGAGGAGGTCCTGGTTCAGTCCTTGTGTGTTGGAGGAGTTCCTGGTTCAGTCTACAGGGTTGGAGGAGGTCCTGGTTCAGTCTACAGTGTTGGAGGAGGTCCTGGTTCAGTCTACAGTGTTGGAGGAGGTCCTGGTTCAGTCTACAGAGTGTTGGAGGAGGTCCTGGTTCAGTCTACAGAGTGTTGGAGGAGGTCCTGGTTTAGTCTACAGAGTGTTGGAGGAGGTCCTGGTTCAGTCTACAGAGTGTTGGAGGAGGTCCTGGTTTAGTCTACAGAGTGTTGGAGGAGGTCCTGGTTTAGTCCTTGTGTGTTGGAGGAGGTCCTGGTTCAGTCTACAGAGTGTTGGAGGAGGTCCTGGTTCAGTCTACAGTGTTGGAGGAGGTCCTGGTTAAGTCTACAGAGTGTTGGAGGAGGTCCTGGTTTAGTCTTCAGACTGTTGGAGGAGGTCCTGGTTCAGTCTACAGTGTTGGAGGAGGTCCTGGTTCAGTGTACAGTGTTGGAGGAGGTCCTGGTTCAGTCTACAGAGTGTTGGAGGAGGTCCTGGTTTAGTCTTCAGACTGTTGGAGGAGGTCCTGGTTTAGTCTACAGAGTGTTGGAGGAGGTCCTGGTTTAGTCCTTGTGTGTTGGAGGAGGTCCTGGTTCAGTCTACAGTGTTGGAGGAGGTCCTGGTTCAGTCTACAGTGTTTGAGGAGGTCCTGGTTCAGTCTACAGTGTTGGAGGAGGTCCTGGTTCAGTCTACAATGTTGGAGGAGGTCCTGGTTCAGTCTACAGAGTGTTGGAGGAGGTCCTGGTTTAGTCTTCAGACTGTTGGAGGAGGTCCTGGTTTAGTCCTTGTGTGTTGGAGGAGGTCCTGGTTCAGTCTAGAGTGTTGGAGGAGGTCCTGGTTCAGTCTACAGAGTGTTGGAGGAGGTCCTGGTTCAGTCTACAGTGTTGGAGGAGGTCCTGGTTCAGTCTACAGTGTTGGAGGAGGTCCTGGTTCAGTCTACAGTGTTGGAGGAGGTCCTGGTTCAGTCTTCAGACTGTTGGAGGAGGTCCTGTTTTAGTCTACAGAGTGTTGGAGGAGGTCCTGGTTTAGTCCTTGTGTGTTGGAGGAGGTCCTGGTTCAGTCTAGAGTGTTGGAGGAGGTCCTGGTTCAGTCTACAGAGTGTTGGAGGAGGTCCTGGTTCAGTCTACAGTGTTGGAGGAGGTCCTGGTTCAGTCTACAGTGTTGGAGGAGGTCCTGGTTCAGTCCTTGTGTGTTGGAGGAGGTCCTGGTTCAGTCTACAGTGTTGGAGGAGGTCCTGGTTCAGTCTACAGTGTTGGGGGAGGTCCTGGTTCAGTCTACAGTGTTAAAGGAGGTCCTGGTTCAGTCTACAGAGTGTTGGAGGAGGTCCTGGTTTAGTCTTCAGACTGTTGGAGGAGGTCCTGGTTTAGTCTACAGAGTGTTGGAGGAGGTCCTGGTTTAGTCCTTGTGTGTTGGAGGAGGTCCTGGTTCAGTCTACAGAGTGTTGGAGGAGGTCCTGGTTCAGTCTACAGTGTTGGAGGAGGTCCTGGTTCAGTCTACAGAGTGTTGGAGGAGGTCCTGGTTCAGTCTACAGTGTTGGAGGAGGTCCTGGTTCAGTCTACAGTGTTGGAGGAGGTCCTGGTTCAGTCCTTGTGTGTTAGAGGAGGTCCTGGTTCAGTCTTCAGAGTGTTGGGAGGAGGTCCTGGTTCAGTCTACAGTGTTGGAGGAGGTCCTGGTTCAGTCTTCAGACTGTTGGAGGAGGTCCTGGTTCAGTCTACAGTGTTGGAGGAGGTCCTGGTTCAGTCTACAGTGTTGGAGGAGGTCCTGGTTCAGTCTACAGAGTGTTGGAGGAGGTCCTGGTTCAGTCTACAGTGTTGGAGGAGGTCCTGGTTCAGTCTACAGTGTTGGAGGAGGTCCTGGTTCAGTCTTGTGTGTTGGAGGAGGTCCTGGTTCAGTCTTCAGAGTGTTGGAGGAGGTCCTGGTTCAGTCTTGTGTGTTGGAGGAGGTCCTGGTTCAGTCTACAGTGTTGGAGGAGGTCCTGGTTCAGTCTACAGAGTGTTGGAGGAGGTCCTGGTTTAGTCTTCAGACTGTTGGAGGAGGTCCTGGTTTAGTCTACAGAGTGTTGGAGGAGGTCCTGGTTCAGTCCTTGTGTGTTGGAGGAGGTCCTGGTTCAGTCTACAGGGTTGGAGGAGGTCCTGGTTCAGTCTACAGTGTTGGAGGAGGTCCTGGTTCAGTCTACAGTGTTGGAGGAGGTCCTGGTTCAGTCTACAGAGTGTTGGAGGAGGTCCTGGTTTAGTCTACAGAGTGTTGGAGGAGGTCCTGGTTCAGTCTACAGAGTGTTGGAGGAGGTCCTGGTTTAGTCTCAGGTGTTGGAGGAGGTCCTGGTTTAGTCTTGTGTGTTGGAGGAGGTCCTGGTTCAGTCTACAGAGTGTTGGAGGAGGTCCTGGTTCAGTCTACAGTGTTGGAGGAGGTCCTGGTTAAGTCTACAGAGTGTTGGAGGAGGTCCTGGTTTAGTCTTCAGACTGTTGGAGGAGGTCCTGGTTCAGTCTACAGTGTTGGAGGAGGTCCTGGTTCAGTCTACAGTGTTGGAGGAGGTCCTGGTTCAGTCTACAGAGTGTTGGAGGAGGTCCTGGTTTAGTCTTCAGACTGTTGGAGGAGGTCCTGGTTTAGTCTACAGAGTGTTGGAGGAGGTCCTGGTTTAGTCCTTGTGTGTTGGAGGAGGTCCTGGTTCAGTCTACAGTGTTGGAGGAGGTCCTGGTTCAGTCTACAGTGTTTGAGGAGGTCCTGGTTCAGTCTACAGTGTTGGAGGAGGTCCTGGTTCAGTCTACAATGTTGGAGGAGGTCCTGGTTCAGTCTACAGAGTGTTGGAGGAGGTCCTGGTTTAGTCTTCAGACTGTTGGAGGAGGTCCTGGTTTAGTCCTTGTGTGTTGGAGGAGGTCCTGGTTCAGTCTAGAGTGTTGGAGGAGGTCCTGGTTCAGTCTACAGAGTGTTGGAGGAGGTCCTGGTTCAGTCTACAGTGTTGGAGGAGGTCCTGGTTCAGTCTACAGTGTTGGAGGAGGTCCTGGTTCAGTCTACAGTGTTGGAGGAGGTCCTGGTTCAGTCTACAGAGTGTTGGAGGAGGTCCTGGTTTAGTCTTCAGACTGTTGGAGGAGGTCCTGTTTTAGTCTACAGAGTGTTGGAGGAGGTCCTGGTTTAGTCCTTGTGTGTTGGAGGAGGTCCTGGTTCAGTCTAGAGTGTTGGAGGAGGTCCTGGTTCAGTCTACAGAGTGTTGGAGGAGGTCCTGGTTCAGTCTACAGTGTTGGAGGAGGTCCTGGTTCAGTCTACAGTGTTGGAGGAGGTCCTGGTTCAGTCCTTGTGTGTTGGAGGAGGTCCTGGTTCAGTCTACAGTGTTGGAGGAGGTCCTGGTTCAGTCTACAGTGTTGGGGGAGGTCCTGGTTCAGTCTACAGTGTTAAAGGAGGTCCTGGTTCAGTCTACAGAGTGTTGGAGGAGGTCCTGGTTTAGTCTTCAGACTGTTGGAGGAGGTCCTGGTTTAGTCTACAGAGTGTTGGAGGAGGTCCTGGTTTAGTCCTTGTGTGTTGGAGGAGGTCCTGGTTCAGTCTACAGAGTGTTGGAGGAGGTCCTGGTTCAGTCTACAGTGTTGGAGGAGGTCCTGGTTCAGTCTACAGAGTGTTGGAGGAGGTCCTGGTTCAGTCTACAGTGTTGGAGGAGGTCCTGGTTCAGTCTACAGTGTTGGAGGAGGTCCTGGTTCAGTCCTTGTGTGTTAAAGGAGGTCCTGGTTCAGTCTTCAGAGTGTTGGGAGGAGGTCCTGGTTCAGTCTACAGTGTTGGAGGAGGTCCTGGTTCAGTCTTCAGACTGTTGGAGGAGGTCCTGGTTCAGTCTACAGTGTTGGAGGAGGTCCTGGTTCAGTCTACAGTGTTGGAGGAGGTCCTGGTTCAGTCTACAGAGTGTTGGAGGAGGTCCTGGTTCAGTCTACAGTGTTGGAGGAGGTCCTGGTTCAGTCTTCAGAGTGTTGGAGGAGGTCCTGGTTCAGTCCTTGTGTGTTGGAGGAGGTCCTGGTTCAGTCCTTGTGTGTTGGAGGAGGTCCTGGTTCAGTCTTCAGAGTGTTGGAGGAGGTCCTGGTTCAGTCTACAGTGTTGGAGGAGGTCCTGGTTCAGTCTACAGTGTTGGAGGAGGTCCTGGTTCAGTCTACAGTGTTGGAGGAGGTCCTGGTTCAGTCTACAGTGTTAAAGGAGGTCCTGGTTTAGTCTACAGAGTGTTGGAGGAGGTCCTGGTTTAGTCTTCAGACTGTTGGAGGAGGTCCTGGTTTAGTCTACAGAGTGTTGGAGGAGGTCCTGGTTTAGTCCTTGTGTGTTGGAGGAGGTCCTGGTTCAGTCTAGAGTGTTGGAGGAGGTCCTGGTTCAGTCTCAGAGTGTTTGAGGAGGTCCTGGTTCAGTCTACAGTGTTGGAGGAGGTCCTGGTTCAGTCTACAGAGTGTTGGAGGAGGTCCTGGTTCAGTCTACAGAGTGTTGGAGGAGGTCCTGGTTCAGTCTACAGAGTGTTGGAGGAGGTCCTGGTTCAGTCTACAGTGTTGGAGGAGGTCCTGGTTCAGTCTACAGTGTTGGAGGAGGTCCTGGTTCAGTCTACAGTGTTGGAGGAGGTCCTGGTTCAGTCCTTGTGTGTTAGAGGAGGTCCTGGTTCAGTCCTTGTGTGTTAGAGGAGGTCCTGGTTCAGTCTTGAGTGTTGGAGGAGGTCCTGGTTCAGTCTACAGGTGTTGGAGGAGGTCCTGGTTCAGTCTTCAGTGTTAGAGGAGGTCCTGGTTCAGTCTACAGTGTTGGAGGAGGTCCTGGTTCAGTCTACAGTGTTGGAGGAGGTCCTGGTTCAGTCTACAGAGTGTTGGAGGAGGTCCTTGTTTAGTCTACAGTGTTGGAGGAGGTCCTGGTTCAGTCTACAGTGTTGGAGGAGGTCCTGGTTCAGTCCTTGTGTGTTGGAGGAGATCCTGGTTCAGTCTTCAGAGTGTTGGAGGAGGTCCTGGTTCAGTCCTTGTGTGTTGGAGGAGGTCCTGGTTCAGTCTACAGTGTTGGAGGAGGTCCTGGTTCAGTCTACAGAGTGTTGGAGGAGGTCCTGGTTTAGTCCTTGTGTGTTGGAGGAGGTCCTGGTTCAGTCTAGAGTGTTGGAGGAGGTCCTGGTTCAGTCTACAGAGTGTTGGAGGAGGTCCTGGCTCAGTCTACAGTGTTGGAGGAGGTCCTGGTTCAGTCTACAGTGTTGGAGGAGGTCCTGGTTCAGTCCTTGTGTGTTGGAGGAGGTCGTGGTTCAGTCTACAGTGTTGGAGGAGGTCCTGGTTCAGTCTACAGAATGTTGGAGGAGGTCCTGGTTTAGTCTTCAGACTGTTGGAGGAGGTCCTGGTTTAGTTTACAGAGTGTTGGAGGAGGTACTGGTTTAGTCTACAGAGTGTTGGAGGAGGTCCTGGTTTAGTCTACAGAGTGTTGGAGGAGGTCCTGGTTTAGTCCTTGTGTGTTGGAGGAGGTCCTGGTTGAGTCTACAGAGTGTTGGAGGAGGTCCTGGTTCAGTCTACAGTGTTGGAGGAGGTCCTGGTTCAGTCTATAGAGTGTTGGAGGAGGTCCTGGTTTAGTCTACAGTGTTGGAGGAGGTCCTGGTTCAGTCCTTGTGTGTTGGAGGAGGTCCTGGTTCAGTCTTCAGAGTGCTGGGAGGAGGTCCTGGTTCAGTCTACAGTGTTGGAGGAGGTCCTGGTTCAGTCTTCAGAGTGTTGGAGGAGGTCCTGGTTCAATCTACAGTGTTGGAGGAGGTCCTTGTTCAGTCTACAGTGTTGGAGGAGGTCCTGGTTCAGTCTACAGAGTGTTGGAGGAGGTCCTGGTTCAGTCTACAGTGTTTGGAGGAGGTCCTGGTTCAGTCTACAGTGTTGGAGGAGGTCCTGGTTCAGTCCTTGTGTGTTGGAGGAGGTCCTGGTTCAGTCTTCAGAGTGTTGGAGGAGGTCCTGGTTCAGTCCTTGTGTGTTGGAGGAGGTCCTGGTTCAGTCTACAGTGTTGGAGGAGGTCCTGGTTCAGTCTACAGAGTGTTGGAGGAGGTCCTGGTTTAGTCTTCAGACTGTTGGAGGAGGTCCTGGTTTAGTCTACAGAGTGTTGGAGGAGGTCCTGGTTCAGTCCTTGTGTGTTGGAGGAGTTCCTGGTTCAGTCTACAGGGTTGGAGGAGGTCCTGGTTCAGTCTACAGTGTTGGAGGAGGTCCTGGTTCAGTCTACAGTGTTGGAGGAGGTCCTGGTTCAGTCTACAGAGTGTTGGAGGAGGTCCTGGTTTAGTCTACAGAGTGTTGGAGGAGGTCCTGGTTCAGTCTAGAGTGTTGGAGGAGGTCCTGGTTTAGTCTTGAGTGTTGGAGGAGGTCCTGGTTCAGTCCTTGTGTGTTGGAGGAGGTCCTGGTTCAGTCTACAGTGTTGGAGGAGGTCCTGGTTCAGTCTACAGTGTTGGAGGAGGTCCTGGTTCAGTCTACAGTGTTGGAGGAGGTCCTGGTTCAGTCTACAGAGTGTTGGAGGAGGTCCTGGTTTAGTCTTCAGACTGTTGGAGGAGGTCCTGGTTTAGTCTACAGAGTGTTGGAGGAGGTCCTGGTTTAGTCCTTGTGTGTTGGAGGAGGTCCTGGTTCAGTCTACAGAGTGTTGGAGGAGGTCCTGGTTTAGTCTACAGAGTGTTGGAGGAGGTCCTGGTTTAGTCCTTGTGTGTTGGAGGAGTTCCTGGTTCAGTCTACAGAGTGTTGGAGGAGGTCCTGGTTCAGTCTACAGTGTTGGAGGAGGTCCTGGTTCAGTCTACAGTGTTGGAGGAGGTCCTGGTTCAGTCTACAGAGTGTTGGAGGAGGTCCTGGTTTAGTCTTGAGTGTTGGAGGAGGTCCTGGTTTAGTCCTTGTGTGTTGGAGGAGGTCCTGGTTCAGTCCTTGTGTGTTGGAGGAGGTCCTGGTTCAGTCTACAGTGTTGGAGGAGGTCCTGGTTCAGTCTACAGTGTTGGAGGAGGTCCTGGTTCAGTCTACAGTGTTGGAGGAGGTCCTGGTTCAGTCTACAGAGTGTTGGAGGAGGTCCTGGTTCAGTCTACAGTGTTGGAGGAGGTCCTGGTTCAGTCTACAGTGTTCGAGGAGGTCCTGGTTCAGTCTTTGTGTGTTAGAGGAGGTCCTGGTTCAGTCTTTAGAGTGTTGGAGGAGGTCCTGGTTCAGTCTACAGTGTTTGAGGAGGTCCTGGTTCAGTCTACAGAGTGTTGGAGGAGGTCCTGGTTCAGTCTACAGTGTTTGAGGAGGTCCTGGTTCAGTCTACAGAGTGTTGGAGGAGGTCCTGGTTCAGTCTACAGTGTTGGAGGAGGTCCTGGTTCAGTCCTTGTGTGTTGGAGGAGGTCCTAGTTCAGTCTACAGTGTTGGAGGAGGTCCTGGTTTAGTCTACAGTGTTGGAGGAGGTCCTGGTTCAGTCTACAGTGTTGGAGGAGGTCCTGGTTGGAGGTCAGATGTGTGCTCTCATTGGACGATCAGAATCAGATATCAGGAAGGAAGTAACTTTGTGTTATAGGAAGTAAATGATGCTCATAGAACTACATTACCCATGATTCTCCAGTTGTCGCTCTTCGGTCCCGGTTCTGGACAGCAGGCCCAGTATTTGGGGCGAGAGTCCGCCGAAGTTCGTCACTAAACCGAGCCGAGTGTTTGCCAAGGTGGGACAGACCGGGAAGTTAACGGCCAAAACAACGGGACGCCCACAGCCGCGGGTCACATGGTTCAAGGTGGGTGGAGCTTAACTGGGCTGAGGTGGTGACTATTATTACTATTATTATTATTATTATTATTATTATTAGTCGTAGTAGTATTATTATTGCTAACAATTTATCTACCTGCCATCTTGTTATTGGACGCTGCTCTACCATCTCTCCCTGCTCAGGAGGGGGCGGAGCTTCAGTCTTGTGGGCGGGTCAGTATGTACGAGCGCTCTGGCCTTCACTTCCTGGAGATAAAGGAAGTGCTTGTGGAGGACGCAGGAAGTTACACGTGTTTGGTCACCAACGTTGCCGGGACGGCTACCGCCTTCGCCGCGCTCCACATCGAGGGTGAGCCGACCAATCAGGAATGAATGTGATCGAGGTTCTTTCACAGTAAAACAAAGAGTGACCACTGAATGATGTCATGTCCTGTTTCTCCTCTCAGATGGCCCTGATGACTCGTCCAGGTGAGTCACCTCCTCACTGAGTTACTGTTCAACAGAACGAAGCCAACGCTGGTTACATAGTAACATTTGATCCAATTGGTTTTGGTTGTGCATTACAATGTGGAACATGATGCACCTGCAGTGACCACAGGAAGTAGGCCACGACAGGACGCAGGTGAAGACAGGAAATGTGGTGACCACCTACTTCCTGTCACAGCCGCTTACTTCCTGTCACAGCCGCTTACTTCCTGTCACAGCCACTTACTTCCTGTCACAGCCACTTACTTCCTGTCACAGCCGCTTACTTCCTGTCACAGCCGCTTACTTCCTGTCATAGCCGCTTACTTCCTGTCGCCCTCACCTACTTCCTGTCACAGCCACTTACTTCCTGTCACAGCCGCTTACTTCCTGTCGCCCTCACCTACTTCCTGTCACAGCCACCTACTTCCTGTCACCCTCACCTACTTCCTGTCGCCCTCACCTACTTCTTGTCGCCCTCACCTACTTCCTGTCACAGCCACCTGCTTCCTCTCGCCCTCACCTACTTCCTGTCGCCCTCACCTACTTCCTGTCACAGCCACCTACTTCCTGTCGCCCTCACCTACTTCCTGTCGCCCTCACCTACTTCCTGTCACCCTCACCTACTTCCTCTCGCCCTCACCTACTTCCTGTCACCCTCACCTACTTCCTGTCGCCCTCACCTACTTCCTGTCACAGCCACTTACTTCCTTGTGCCCTCACCTACTTCCTGTCACAGCCACCTACTTCCTGTCGCCCTCACCTACTTCCTGTCACAGCCACCTGCTTCCTCTCGCCCTCACCTACTTCCTGTTGCCCTCACCTACTTCCTGTCGCCCTCACCTACTTCCTGTCACAGCCACCTACTTCCTGTCGCCCTCACCTACTTCCTGTCGCCCTCACCTACCACCTACTTCCTGTCGCCCTCACCTACTTCCTGTCGCCCTCACCTACTTCCTGTCGCCCTCACCTACTTCCTGTCGCCCTCACCTACTTCCTGTCACCCTCACCTACTTCCTCTCGCCCTCACCTACTTCCTGTCACCCTCACCTACTTCCTGTCGCCCTCACCTACTTCCTGTCACAGCCACTTACTTCCTTGTGCCCTCACCTACTTCCTGTCACAGCCACCTACTTCCTGTCGCCCTCACCTACTTCCTGTCACAGCCACCCTTCCTCTCCCACCTCTTCCTGTTGCCTCACCTACTTCCTGTCGCCTCACCTACTTCCTGTCACAGCCACCTACTCTGTCGCCTCACCTACTCCTGTCGCCTCACCTACCACCTACTTCCTGTCGCCCACCTACTTCCTGTCGCCCTCACCTACTTCCTGTCGCCTCACCTACTTCCTGTCACCCTCACCTACTTCCTCTCGCCCTCACCTACTTCCTGTCACCCTCACCTACTTCCTGTCGCCCTCACCTACTTCCTGTCACAGCCACTTACTTCCTTGTGCCCTCACCTACTTCCTGTCACACCACCTACTTCCTGTCGCCCTCACCTACTTCCTGTCACAGCCACCTGCTTCCTCTCGCCCTCACCTACTTTGTTGTCACCTACTTCCTGTCGCCCTCACCTACTTCCTGTCACAGCCACCTACTTCCTGTCGCCCTCACCTACTTCCTGTCGCCCTCACCTACCACCTACTTCCTGTCGCCCTCACCTACTTCCTGTCGCCCTCACCTACTTCCTGTCGCCCTCACCTACTTCCTGTCGCCCTCACCTACTTCCTGTCACCCTCACCTACTTCCTGTCGCCCTCACCACCTACTCCTGTCCGCACCTACTTCCTGTCCCTCACCTACTTCCTGTCGCCCTCACCTACTTCCTGCGCCTCACCTACTTCCTGTCGCCCTCACCTACTTCCTGTCGCCCTCACCTACTTCCTCGCCTCACCTACCACCTACTTCCTGTCGCCTTTTTGTGCACCTACTTCCTGTCGCCCTCACCTACTTCCTGTCGCCCTCACCTACTTCCTGTCGCCCTCACCTACTTCCCGTCGCCCTCTCCTAATCTCTCCAACCATAAGTCAACACTGAATCTTCACATAATGAGAAGATGCTTCAAACCAACAACGGGTCCAAATCTACATTTTGTCTTTCAGGACCGTCCGTCCCTCTGAGACCAGGAGACACCTGACCGCTGCTCCCAGAGCTCCCAGTGAGCAGCAGAGCCTCCCGTCCTCCTGGAGGAGCAGACCTCCCGTACAGCTCCCTCTAGTGGCTGAGAGGAGAACTGCGGCTGATCAGGTCAATATTGATTTTTTTATTTTTCATTATTTATCATTTTTTAGCTGAACCAAATGCATGACTGAAGATAAAGAAACTCTTTCACTGACTGTAACGTCTTGGTCTGTTTGCAGATCTGGAGTCAGGATCCAGTTCAGACCGGTTCAGTCCAGCAGCCAACGAGGTACACAAAGCTAACAGCTAATGTTACATTAGCTAGTGTTACTTTAGCTAATGATACGTTAGCTAATGTTACGTTAGCTGATGATACGTTAGCTAATGTTACGTTAGCTAATGTTACGTTAGCTGATGTTACGGTAGCTGATGATACGTTAGCTAATGTTACGGTAGCTAATGTTACGTTAGCTGATGTTACGGTAGCTGATGTTACGTTAGCTAATGTTACGTTAGCTGATGTTACGGTAGCTAGTGTATGTCGTTAGCTAAAACTGACGTTAATTAGCAGTGAATTCTCCTAAAAACAGTTTGAACATGATGGTGAAGCTAAAGGTAGTTAGCCTACTAGCTAGCAGTAACGCTGAAGCAGCAGCTAGTTGGTATTTGATCTAATTTAAATGTAACATGAAACATTATGTATTGTTATTAATGTAGAATAAAGTTAATTTTCTCGTGTCAGGAGGTCCAACCCGCGGTTCGATGCCGTCCCTCTGGACCACGGGGCCACAGAGGGAGGACGGGTCATGTTCACCTGTTCTGGTAATTAAAAGATTTAATATGAAATGCATATCAATAACCTCAATATTGTCTTCAATCATTAGTTCTGTCAAACCAGAGCAAAACCACAAAATGGATTATTGAAATTATTATTATTATTATTATTATAATATATATTTATTATTATATATTTTTATTATTATATATTATTATGATATACATTTATTATGATATATTATTATTATACATTATTATTATTATATATATTATTATTATTATTATATTATTATTATTTATATTATTATAGTAAATTATATATATATATATATATATATATATATATATATATATATATATTATAGAAGATGATGATGATGATGATGATGATGAAGAGGTGTAACGGGGTCTCCTGTTGTCTAACGGGGGCTGATGAGTTCTGTTTGATGAGACTCTGAGTGTGATGGAGTTAAACCACCAGCAGGAGGCAGCACAGAGATTACTGTTTAAGAGAGAGACAAGGGGAGAGACAGGGGGAGAGACAGGGGGAGAGACAGGGAGAGAGACAGGGGGAGAGACAGGGGGAGAGACAGGGAGAGAGACAGGGGGAGAGACAAGGGGAGAGACAGGGGGAGAGACAAGGGGAGAGAGACAGGGGGAGAGACAAGGGGAGAGACAAGGGGAGAGAGACAGGGGGAGAGACAAGGGGAGAGACAGGGGGAGAGACAAGGTGAGAGACAGGGGGACAGACAGGGGGACAGACAAGGGGAGAGACAAGGGGACAGACAAGGGGAGAGACAAGGGGAGAGACAGGGGGAGAGACAAGGGGAGAGACAAGGGGAGAGACAGGGGGAGAGACAGGGGGAGAGACAAGGGGAGAGAAGACAAGGGGAGAGACAGGGGAGAGACAGGGAGAGACAGGGGGAAGACAGGGGAGGGACAAGGGGAGAGACAGGGGGAGGGAGAGAGGGGACAGACAGGGGGAGAGACAGGGGGAGAGACAAGGGGAGAGAGCAGGGGGAGAGAGAAAGGGAGAGAGACAAGGGGGAGAAGGGAGGAGAGACAAGGGAAGACAAGGGGAGAGACAGGGGAGGAGAAAAGAGGAAGGACAAGGGGGAAGACAGGGGAGGGCAGGGGGGAGAGACAAGGGGAGAGCAGGGGAGAGGGAACGAGGGGGGAGAGACAAGGGGAGAGACAGGGGGAGAGACAAG
>JACSYO010001430.1:30000-32500 GCA_016806645.1 Ophiodon elongatus
TACACTAGGGAGCGCCCTGTAAAGAGTATCAGGGTACTTCTACACTAGGGAGCGCCCTGTAAAGAGTATCAGGGTACTTCTACACTAGGGAGCGCCCTGTAAAGAGTATCAGGGTACTTCTACACTAGGGAGCGCCCTGTAAAGAGTATCAGGGTACTTCTACACTAGGGAGCGCCCTGTAAAGAGTATCAGGGTACTTCTACACTAGGGAGCGCCCTGTAAAGAGTATCAGGGTACTTCTACACTAGGGAGCGCCCTGTAAAGAGTATCAGGGTACTTCTACACTAGGGAGCGCCCTGTAAAGAGTATCAGGGTACTTCTACACTAGGGAGCGCCCTGTAAAGAGTATCAGGGTACTTCTACACTAGGGAGCGCCCTGTAAAGAGTATCAGGGTACTTCTACACTAGGGAGCGCCCTGTAAAGAGTATCAGGGTACTTCTACACTAGGGAGCGCCCTGTAAAGAGTATCAGGGTACTTCTACACTAGGGAGCGCCCTGTAAAGAGTATCAGGGTACTTCTACACTAGGGAGCGCCCTGTAAAGAGTATCAGGGTACTTCTACACTAGGGAGCGCCCTGTAAAGAGTATCAGGGTACTTCTACACTAGGGAGCGCCCTGTAAAGAGTATCAGGGTACTTCTACACTAGGGAGCGCCCTGTAAAGAGTATCAGGGTACTTCTACACTAGGGAGCGCCTGTAAAGAGTATCAGGGTACTTCTACACTAGGGAGCGCCTGTAAAGAGTATCAGGGTACTTCTACACTAGGGAGCGCCCTGTAAAGAGTATCAGGGTACTTCACACTAGGGGCGCCCTGTAAAGAGTATCAGGGTACTTCTACACTAGGGAGCGCCCTGTAAAGAGTATCAGGGTACTTCTACACTAGGGAGCGCCCTGTAAAGAGTATCAGGGTACTTCTACACTAGGGAGCGCCCTGTAAAGAGTATCAGGGTACTTCTACACTAGGGAGCGCCCTGTAAAGAGTATCAGGGTACTTCTACACTAGGGAGCGCCCTGTAAAGAGTATCAGGGTACTTCTACACTAGGGAGCGCCCTGTAAAGAGTATCAGGGTACTTCTACACTAGGGAGCGCCCTGTAAAGAGTATCAGGGTACTTCTACACTAGGGAGCGCCCTGTAAAGAGTATCAGGGTACTTCTACACTAGGGAGCGCCCTGTAAAGAGTATCAGGGTACTTCTACACTAGGGAGCGCCCTGTAAAGAGTATCAGGGTACTTCTACACTAGGGAGCGCCCTGTAAAGAGTATCAGGGTACTTCTACACTAGGGAGCGCCCTGTAAAGATTGTGCAGATTATACTAGGTCGGGTATGAGTTCAGTGCAGCCAGGGTACGAGGGACAGTCGACACAGTAAGGTACGATAGAGGGAATATTTAGGGTTCTCGGGTACCAGAGAGAGTACTACAGTAGTAGCTATGAGTACCTTTGAGTAAATTGCAGAGAAAATGGAGTTTACTGAAGTCTTTGAGCAAAGTATTGAACCTCTGCCCGTCTGTGTGTCAGGAACAATGTTGGGGAGTGCAGCGCTGTGACCTGTCTGTCTGTCCCTGGTGGAGGGACAGACATTGTCCCTGGTGGAGGGACAGACATTGTCCCTGGTGGAGGGACAGGCATTGTCCCTGGTGGAGGGACAGGCATTGTCCCTGGTGGAGGGACAGGCATTGTCCCTGGTGGAGGGACAGACATTGTCCCTGGTGGAGGGACAGGCATTGTCCCTGGTGGAGGGACAGACATTGTCCCTGGTGGAGGGACAGACATTGTCCCTGGTGGAGGGACAGACAGGACGAGAGGACGAGCTGGAGAAGACAACAGGTGAGACTTCACCCTGATTTTGTTTTACTTAATTTATACGTTATAAACACTTTCCAAATGGTTATTATTTGAGCCCATCATGGCTCCTCAGAGGATGAGTCCTACTTCCTCCAACATCCTTCTAGTATTTGAGAGAAGGACTCATGACTGTGTCTAGTATCTCTTGGGACCCAACATGGTGGTTTCTTTACTCCCCTCGTTGGGTAACAGAATGATTAAGACACGTGATCAATAGTTCATGCTCATTTAAGTTTTAATGCTGAACTCACTTTTTTGATGCTAACAATATTTTCTAATGCGAACATCTTTTTATGCTCCATTACTACTTCATCCTAACATCCATTTCATGATGCTGACCTTATTTATGATGCTAACCTTACATTGTCATGCTAACCGTACATTGTCATGCTAACCTTACGTTGTCATGCTAACCTTACGTTGTCACGCTAACCTTACATTGTCAGACTAACCTTACGTTGTCAGACTAACCTTACATTGTCACGCTAACCTTACGTAGTCATGCTAACCTTACATTGTCAGACTAACCTTACATTGTCAGACTAACCTTACATTGTCACGCTAACCTTACGTTGTCACGCTAACCTTACATTGTCACGCTAACCTTACCTTGCTAACCTTACATTGTCACGCTAACCTTGCTAACCTTACAT
>JACSYO010001430.1:37500-40000 GCA_016806645.1 Ophiodon elongatus
AGAGAATGAGACGGTGAGTGAGACAGTGAGTGAGTGAGTGAGACAGTGACAGTGTGATACAGTGAGTGAGTGAGACAGTGAGACGGTGAGTGAGACAGGGAGACGGTGAGTGAGACAGTGAGTGAAAGAATGCGTGAGTGAGTGGATGAGACAGTGAGTGAATGAGAGAGAGAATGAGACGGTAAGTGAGACAGTGAGTGAGACAGTGAGTGAGAGAGACAGTGAGACGGTGAGTGAGACAGTGAGAGAGTGAGACGGTGAGTAAGACAGTGAGTGAGTGAGACAGTGAGTGAGAGAGACGGTGAGTGAGACAGTGAGTGAAAGAATGCGTGAGTGAGTGAATGAGAGAATGAGACGGTGAGTGAATGAGTGAGAGAGTGAGATGGTAAGTGAGACGGTGAGTGAGACAGTGAGACAGTGAGAGAGTGAGACAGTGTGATACAGTGAGTGAGTGAGACAGTGAGTGAGAGAGTGAGAGAGTGAGACAGTGAGAGAGTGAGACAGTGAGAGAGTGAGAGAGTGAGGCAGTGAGAGAGTGAGACAGTGAGAGAGTGAGACAGTGAGAGAGTGAGACAGTGAGCATCTCTGTGCTTCATATTTTGGTCTCCAGGTGTTTTCATCCTCAAAGACCTGAAGTGGTTTCTTTCAGAAACACCTGATGTTTATATCTGAGTATTTATGAACACATGAGGACACTTCCTGAGGAGTGTGTGTGTGTGTGTGTGTGTGTGTGTGTGTGTGTGTGTGTGTGTGTGTGTGTGTGTGTGTGTGTGTGTGTGTGTGTGTGTGTGTGTGTGTGTGTGTGTGTGTGTGTGTGTGTGTGTGTGTGTGTGTGTGTGTGTGTGTGTGTATGTGTGTGTGTGTGTGTGTGTGTGTGTGTGTGTGTTGTGTGTGTGTGTGTGTGTGTGTGTGTGTGTGTGTGTGTGTGTGTGTGTGTGTGTGTGTGTGTGTGTGTGTGTGTGTGTGTGTGTGTGTGTGTGTCTGTGTGTGTGTGTGTGTGTGTGTGTGTGTGTGTGTCTGTGTGTGTGTGTCAGACAGTAATCCCCCTCCTGTTATTTCAGTCTACAGGTCAGCCCCTGATCCAGCAGTGTGTGTGTGTGTGTGTGTGTGTGTGTGTGTGTGTTTAACATACATAGTGAGGACTATGTCAAAGGTCAGAGGTCACTGAGATGGACAGCTGTAGACATCAACAGTAAAACAGTGACAGGGAACATATCAATACTTCTACTTTTACTATAGTCTTTGTGTGTTATTAGTACTTTTACTTTATATTAGATTGCACATTGTATCATGATATTATAGTATGTTGTGTTGTATTGTTGTAGGTTAAATAATAATAATAATAACAATAAGTAATTATGGAGTCAGGGGGGATATTGATCAGAATAATGTAGTTGTTCCTCCTCTTGTAATGAGCCTCTCTTTCCTTTTCATGTTCTTTCTGTGGTATTTTATGAGCATACATAAATATATCGTTCATATATTTATTTGTATTCTGTAATATATTTTACACTCTGGGGCTCACGTTACCACGGTAACGTTGTGATGATCCACGAGGTTCCTTAACTAGAAAACCAACACGATATTTCACAGTTCTTTTGTAAATATAGAACTTTAATTTAGAGCATTTCTGAAATTTTTTTCCGTAAATGTAATAATCTCTAAATTTCTTCTCTGAATATAACCCCCACCTCCCACAGTTTCAGCATCTTTTCTAACCTACAATGGTATAGTGTCATATCTTAATATAACGTATTATAAGATATTATATCGTATAGTATCATATCTTAATATAACGTATTATAAGATATTATATCGTATAGTATCATATCTTAATATAACGTATTATAAGATATTATATCGTATAGTATCATATCTTAATATAACCTATTATAAGATATTATATCGTATAGTATCATATCTTAATATAACGTATTATAAGATATTATATCGTATAGTATCATATCTTAATATAACGTATTATAAGATATTATATCGTATAGTATCATATCTTAATATAACCTATTATAAGATATTATATCGTATAGTATCATATCTTAATATAACGTATTATAAGATATTATATCGTATAGTATCATATCTTAATATAACCTATTATAAGATATTATATCGTATAGTATCATATCTTAATATATCGTATCCTATTATATTATATCATAATTATCCTTTTATATCATATTGTATTGTAGCCTATTAAAGTGGCGACTGTGACTCAGTAGTAGAGCGGGTCGTCCTTCGATCAAATGATCGGCGGTTCGATCCCCGGCTCCACTCGTCCATGTCCAAGTGTCCTTGGAGACACTTAACCTCGATCTGCCCCCCCAGGCTGTTCCTGTGTGTGAATGTTAGTGAGTCCTGATGGGCAGGAGGCTCCTGACAGGGTAGCTCCTCCCATCATGGTAGCTCCTCCCATCACAGTAGCTCCTCCCATCACAGTAGCTCCTCCCATCACGGTAGCTCCTCCCATCACGGTAGCTCC
>JACSYO010001430.1:45000-47500 GCA_016806645.1 Ophiodon elongatus
GGAAACTCATCTCCTTACCCTATCTCTAAGGCTGAGCCCTACAGAGGAAACTCATCTCCTTACCCTATCTCTAAGGCTGAGCCCTACAGAGGAAACTCATCTCCTTACCCTATCTCTAAGGCTGAGCCCTACAGAGGAAACTCATCTCCTTACCCTATCTCTAAGGCTGAGCCCTACAGAGGAAACTCATCTCGGCCGCTTGTATCCGAGACCTCGTTCTTTCGGTCACAGAGTTCGTGACCATGAGGGTCTGAACGTAGACCGCCCGGTAAATTGAGAGCTTCTCCTTCCGGCTCAGCTCCTCTTCACCAGACGGTCCGGTGCAGCTTGTTTTACTGCTGCAGCCGCACCGATCCACCGATCCATCTGACCCTCACTCGTGAACAAGACCCCAAGATACTTGAACTCCTTCTCTTGAGGTAGGCACTCCGTCCCACCTGGAGGAGCAGTCCACCGGTTTCCGGCAGAGCACCATGGCCTCAGGTCTGGAGGAGGTTACCCTCATCCCCGCCGCTTCACACTCGGCTGCATCCCCAGAGCAGCTGGAGGTCTGAAGAGGCCAACAGGACCACATCACCTGCAAACAGCAGAGGATCCTGAGACCCTGAACCTGACGTTCTCCTCCCGGCTGCTCCTAGATATCCTGTCCATGAAGTCAGGAACAGGACCGGTGATGAAGGGCAGCCCTGGTGGAGGCCAACACCCACCGGGACAGAACACAGCTCCTACTGCTACACCCACCGGGACACGAACACAGCTCCTACTGCTACACCCACCGGGACACGAACACAGCTCCTACTGCGGTCCTACAGAGACCGGATGGCCCATTGCAACGGGTCCGGCCCCCCATACTCCTGCAGCCCCCCCACAAGAACCCAGAGGGACCCGGTCGAAAGCCTCTCCAAGTCCACAAAGCACATGTAGACTGGTGGGGCAACTCCAGCAGTCTGAGAGGCAACTGGAGGTGAGGCCGCTCCACCTCCTCCACCAGCTCCACTATACCTAGCTGGTACCGCTCCACCTCCTGCACCAGCTCCACTATATCTAGCTGGTACCGCTCCACCTCCTGCACCAGCTCCTCTATATCTAGCTGGTACCGCTCCACCTCCTCCACCAGCTCGACTATATCTAGCTGGTACCGCTCCACCTCCTGCACCAGCTCCTCTATATCTAGCCGGTACCGCTCCACCTCCTCCACCAGCTCGACTATATCTAGCTGGTACCGCTCCACCTCCTCCACCAGCTCCACTATACCTAGCTGGTACCGCTCCACCTCCTGCACCAGCTCCACTATATCTAGCTGGTACCGCTCCACCTCCTGCACCAGCTCCTCTATATCTAGCTGGTACCGCTCCACCTCCTCCACCAGCTCCACTATATCTAGCTGGTACCGCTCCACCTCCTCCACCAGCTCCACTATATCTAGCTGGTACCGCTCCACCTCCTCCACCAGCTCCACTATATCTAGCTGGTACCGCTCCACCTCCTGCACCAGCTCCACTATATCTAGCTGGTACCGCTCCACCTCCTGCACCAGCTCCTCTATATCTAGCTGGTACCGCTCCACCTCCTCCACCAGCTCCACTATATCTAGCTGGTACCGCTCCACCTCCTGCACCAGCTCCACTATATCTAGCTGGTACCGCTCCACCTCCTCCACCAGCTCCGGCTCTTTCCCCGCTAGCGAGGTGACGTTCCACGTCCCTAGAGCTCGTCTATGCTGCCGGCGATCGGCTCGCCCAGGCCCCCTGCCCTCCCGCCACCCGGTCTACATAGCACCCGACCCCGATGCTTATCCCTGCGGGTGGTGGGTCCTACGGGTGGAGGGTCCCTGCGGGTGGTGGGTCCATGTTGTTTCTTCAGGCTGAGCCCGACCGGGCACCTTCTTCTTCTTCTCTTCTTCCTCCTCCTCCTCCTTACAACCTGAAACTCTCTGATTCTAATAAAATGTCTCGTGAATCAGAATCACGAGTTGAAGATGAAACGTTTGTTGAGTTAAAAACATAAAACTAAACATCTGATCGATCATAATGATCAATATTCTGCTTCTTCAGTTATCCAGAAACAATACAATAACAACAACACAATAATACAATAACAACAACACAATAATACAATAACAACAACACAACAACACAATAACACAATAACAACAACAAAATTAAAGAATCTGTTCATGATTTAAGTTTTTTTCATTTTGTGTTTCAGGTGAAGCGAGAATCAAGAAACCGACGGCCAAGACTCCTCCGAAACAAGGTGACAAAAACACACACGCACGCACGAGCACACACACAGACACACACACGCGCATACACACGCATACACACACACACACACACACACACACACACACGAGCACACACACACACACACACACACACACACACACACACAGACGAGCACACACACACACACACACACACACACACACACAGTCTTTAACAGGGTTCCTGATTAGTGATCTGTATCTGCAGCGCTTCCTCCTCAGATCCTGCAGTTC
>JACSYO010001430.1:55000-77768 GCA_016806645.1 Ophiodon elongatus
AACTGTAGGTTATTAGTTTCTGATTCCAACATGATTTGTTCATCTTCATCATCTTCATCGACTTCATTGTCTCTATTGTAGGACTCTCACCGTGCAGCTGATCTCAGTTTGAACTAAAAACACAAACCAGATGTTTTTGTTTCAGAGGACGTCGGAAAATAATTTTCAGGCCAAGTATGAGCGGAATGACAGCAGCTATTTCCTGTTGCTAATTATAGAATTATAGAGCTGAGACGGAGGAACAGCTGAGAACACGACGTCTTTATCTGCAGAAACACGACGTCCCTCCAGAATAAAACACGGCTCGTTATTCACTTTATATCTGCTGACCGATCAAAAACAGGAAGGAAGTCATCCAGACTCTTATTTTGGTAGGGTCTGATGACCTTTCCATGGCTCTTGATGGATGTGGACTGTATTGATCCAAAGGACTCAGGGTTCAGGTTTTATGGACCGGAGGAGCCGGGAATCGAACCACCAGCTTCTTTGGTATTTTGCTGCAGGTTATTATTGTTTCTCAGCTGTGTGACGGTATGAAGGTTTTTCTTTAGTCGAGCTAATATATCAATACATCAATACATCAAGACATCAATACATCTAGACATCAATACATCTAGACATCAATACATCTAGACATCAAGACTCAATACGTCAAGACATGACATCAAGACATCAAGACATCAATACATCAAGACATCAAGACATCAATACATCAATACATCAATACATCAAGACATCAATACATCAAGACATCAATACATCAATACATCAAGACATCAATACATCAAGACATGACATCAATACATCAAGACATCAATACATCAAGACATCAATACATCAATACATCAAGACATCAATACATCAAGACATCAAGACATGACATCAAGACATCAATACATCAAGACATCAATACATCAAGACATCAATACATCAAGACATCAAGACATCAATACATCAATACATCAATACATCAAGACATCAATACATCAAGACATCAAGACATCAAGACATCAATACATCAAATACATCAATACATGACATCAAGACATCAATACATCAATACATCAATACATCAATACATCAATACATCAATACATCAAGACATCAATACATCAAGACATCAATACATCAAGACATGACATCAATACATCAAGACATCAATACATCAAGACATCAATACATCAATACATCAAGACATCAATACATCAAGACATCAAGACATGACATCAATACATCAATACATCAAGACATCAATACATCAAGACATCAATACATCAAGACATCGACATCAATACATCAATACATCAATACATCAAGACATCAATACATCAAGACATGACATCAATACATCAAGACATCAATACATCAAGACATCAATACATCAATACATGAAGACATCAATACATCAATACATCAAGACATCAATACATCAATACATCAATACATCAAGACATCAAGACATCAATACATCAAGACATCAAGACATCAATACATCAAGACATGACATCAAGACATCAAGACATCAATACATCAAGACATCAATACATCAACACATCAAGACATCAAACATCAATACATCAAGACATCAACACATCAAGACATCAAGACATCAAGACATCAAGACATCAACACATCAACACATCAAGACATCAATATATCTGCATTAGAATGTGAACGCAAAGGGACAAAGAAACGTGTGTGAGTCGTATCGACCAATCACAGCGGAGCAGGCTTTGGTTGAATGAAGGTAAAAGGGGAGGAGCTCTAATCTGGGAACCAATCAGCTATCGTCTATTAGTTATTATTAATTGGTATTAGTTCTTTTATTTATTTATCTCTTTATAAAGACTACATTCAGTCTAAAGTTGCTCATCGGATGTTGAACCGATGAAGATGAAGATGAAGATATCAGCTGGCTGAACCAGAACCCCAGAAATAAGATCGATGTCCTCAGAAGCTGAACCGTCGTCAGACCGATAGTGTTGTAGTAGTCCTGTAGAGCTGTCCCAGTACAGATGTAGTCCTGTAGAGCTGTCCCAGTACAGATGTAGTCCTGTAGAGCTGTCCCAGTACAGATGTAGTCCTGTAGAGCTGTCCCAGTACAGATGTAGTCCTGTAGAGCTGTCCCAGTACAGATGTAGTCCTGTAGAGCTGTCCCAGTACAGATGTAGTTGTAGAGCTGTCCCAGTACACATCTATATAGCTCATAACAGTTCTATATAGATCATAACAGTTATATATAGATCATAACAGATCTATATAGATCATAACAGTTCTATATAGATCATAACAGTTCTATATAGATCATAACAGTTCTATATAGATCATAACAGTTATATATATAGATCATAACAGATCTATATAGATCATAACAGTTCTATATAGATCATAACAGATCTATATAGATCATAAAAGTTATATATAGATCATAACAGATCTATATAGATCATAACAGTTCTATATAGATCATAACAGATCTATATAGATCATAACAGTTCTATATAGATCATAACAGATCTATATAGATCATAAAAGTTATATATAGATCATAACAGATCTATATAGATCATAACAGTTCTATATAGATCATAACAGATCTATATAGATCATAACAGTTCTATATAGATCATAACAGATCTATATAGATCATAAAAGTTATATATAGATCATAACAGATCTATATAGATCATAACAGTTCTATATAGATCATAACAGATCTATATAGATCATAACAGTTCTATATAGATCATAACAGATCTATATAGATCATAACAGTTATATATAGATCATAACAGATCTATATAGATCATAACAGTTCTATATAGATCATAACAGATCTATATAGATCATAACAGTTCTATATAGATCATAACAGTTATATAGATCATAACAGTTATATATAGATCATAACAGTTATATATAGATCATAACAGATCTATATAGATCATAACAGTTATATATAGCTCATAACAGTTCTATATATTCTATGTATGTCATAACAGTTCTATGTATTCTATATAGCTCATAACAGTTCTATGTAGATGCTATAGAGATGTGTCTCTGTCGTAGGATCTCTGGCGGCGAGCTGTTCGAGCGGATCATTGACGAGGACTTCGAGCTGACGGAGAGGGAGGTGATCAGATACATGCTGCAGATCATCGATGGAGTCAGCTTCATCCACAAGCAAGGCATCGTCCACCTGGACCTCAAACCCGAGAACATCATGTGTGTCAACAAGACCGGCGGCAAAATCAAACTCATCGACTTCGGCCTCGCCAGGCGACTAGGTGACGCCTATAACTACACCCTAAACTGATAAGCCTGTTAGCTTAAAACTCAAATGATTAATGCTAACACAATGGTAACACTATGCTAACATAATGCTAGTATCAATCCTCAGTGATAACGTTAACGGTCCTAAAATAACCTACTCCGATTATTATTGATTGTTTATTATTGAATCAAACTCTTTTCTCTTTAACAGAAAGTGCAGGAACTCTGAAGGTTTTGTTTGGGACTCCAGAGTTTGTGGCTCCAGAAGTGATCAACTATGAAGGCATCAGTTACCCCACCGACATGTGGAGTATAGGAGTCATCTGTTACATACTGTGAGTCTGTCAGTCGTTAGCTTAGCTTAGCATCATGTTGTTTATATGTTAGTTACATGTGGAGTATAGGAGTCATCTGTTACATACTGTGAGTCTGTCAGTCGTTAGCTTAGCTTAGCATCATGTTGTTTATATTTTAGTTGCCTGTGTAGTATAGGAGTCATCTGTTACATACTGTGAGTCTGTCAGTTGTTAGCTTAGCTTAGCATCATGTTGTTTATATGTTAGTTACCTTGGGAGTATAGGAGTCATCTGTTACATACTGAGTCTGTCTGTTAGCTTAACTTAGCATCATGTTGTTTATATTTTAGTTACATGTGGAGTAGAGGAGTCATCTGTTACATACTGTGAGTCTGTCTATCGTTAGCTTAGCTTAGCATCATGTTGTTTATATGTTAGTTACCTGTGAAGTATAGGAGTCATCTGTTACATACTGTAAGTCTGTCAGTCGTTAGCTTACCTTAGTTAGCATTGTTGTTTATATTTTAGTTACATGTGGAGTATAGGAGTCATCTGTTACATACTGTGAGTCTGTCTGTCGTTAGCTTAGCTTCATTTAGCTTAGCTTCACTTAGCTTAGCTTAATTTGTCTAATTTATTTTAATGACTTTATCTTAACTTTGTTTAAAATTGTTAGCTTCGCTTTTAATATTCTTTTGTAGAGAATTTTATTTTCCTTTTTGATGTTACGATCCATATTTTACTTTATTTGATCTCATTGTCAGTAGAATGTTTCTTGTGTTAACATTAGCCGTGTTGTTGTCCTCAGGCTGAGCGGTTTGTCTCCCTTCATGGGCGACAACGACAACGAGACTCTGTCCAACGTCACCTCGGCCTCCTGGGACTTTGAGGACGAGGCCTTCGATGAAATCTCTGACAACGCCAAAGACTTCATCACCAACCTGCTGAAGAAAGACATGAAGTAAGAAAACACTGTGCTCAGCCAGCTGTTTGAGAGTCCTCCGTTTGTAGCCTCACTGAGTGTGTGTGTGTGTGTGCGTGTGTGTGTGTGTGCGTGTGTGTGTGTGTGCGTGTGTGTGTGTGTGCGTGTGTGTGTGTGTGTGTGTGTGTGTGTGCGTGCGTGTGCGTGCGTGTGTGTGCGTGTGCGCGTGTGTGTGCGTGCATCAGGGCTCGGCTCACCTGTGCTCAGTGTTATGAACACACCTGGCTGAAACAGGACACCACCACCATGAAGGCCAAGAAGCTCTCCAAGGAGAGGATGAAGAAATACATCCTGAGGAGGAAATGGCAGGTAAACAACAACAGACATGACTCAGCATTTTACAACACGACTCAGTATTTTACAACGTGACTCAGCATTTTACAACACGACTCAGTATTTTACAACGTGACTCAGTATTTTACAACATGACTCAGTATTTTACAACATGACTCAGTATTTTACAACGTGACTCAGTATTTTACAACATGACTTAGTATTTTACAACACAACACAGTATTTTACCACACAACACAATATTTTAAAAAACAATACAGTATTTTACAACATCACACAGCATTTTGCAACACGATACAGTATTTTACAACACAACACAGTATTTTACAACACAACACAGTATTTTACAACATGATACAGCATTTTACAATATGACAAAGTATTTTACAACACAACACAGTATTTTACAACACAACACAGTATTTTACAACACAACACAACAACACGACACAGTATTTTACAACATGACAGTATTTTACAACACGATACAGTATTATACAACACAATACAGTATTTTACAACACAAAACTGTTATACAATACAATATAGTATTTTACAACACAACACAGTATTTTTCAACATAACACAGTATTTTACAACATAACACAGTATTTTACAACATGATACAGCATTTTACAATATGCCAAAGTATTTTACAACACAACACAGTATTTTACAACACGATACAGTATTTTACAACACAACACAACAACACGACACAGTATTTTACAACACAACAACACGACACAGTATTTTACAACACGATACAGTATTATACAACACGACACAGTATTTTACAACACGATACAGTATTATACAACATGACACAGTATTTTACAACACGACACAGTATTTTACAACATGACAGTATTTTACAACATGACAGTATTTTACAACACAACACATATTTTACAACACGATACAATATTTTACAACGCAACACCACAACACAGTATTTTACAACATGACAGTATTTTACAGCATGACAGTATTTTACAACATGACAGTATTTTACAACATTACACAGTATTTTACAACATGACAGTATTTTACAACATGATACAGTATTTTACAACATTACACAGTATTTTACAACATGATTCAGTATTTTACAACACGATAGTATTTTACAACATGACACAGTATTTTACAACATGACAGTATTTTACAACATGATTCAGTATTTTACAACACAACAAAGTATTTTACAACACGACACTATTTTAAAAAACAATACAGTATTTTACAACATGGCAGTATTTTAGAACACGATACAGTATTTTACAACATGACACAGTATTTTACAACATGATTCAGTATTTGACAACACGATAGTATTTTACAACATGACAGTATTTTACCACACAACTCAGCATTTTACAACACAACACAGTATTTTACAACACGACACAGTATTTTAAAAAACAATACAGTATTTTACAACATGACACAGCATTTTACAACACGATACAGTATTTTACAACATGACACATCATTCTACGACACGACACAGTATTTTACAACACAACACAACAACACAACACAGTATTTTACAACACGACACAGTATTTTACAACACAACAACACAACACAGTATTTTACAACACGACACAGTATTTTACAACATGACAGTATTTTACAACATGGCAGTACTTTACAACACGATACAGTATTTTACAACACAACAACACAACACAGTATTTTACAACATGACAGTATTTTACAACATGACAGTATTTTACAACATGGCTGTATTCTACAACACGATACAGTACTTTACAACATGATACAGTATTTTACAACACGATACAGTACTTTACAACACGATACAGTACTTTACAACACAATACAGTATTTTACAACACGACACAGCATTTTACAACATGACACAGCATTTTACAACACAATACAGTATTTTACAACACGACACAGTATTTTACACCATGACACAGTATTTTACAACACGACACAGTATTTTACAACACGACACAGCATTTTACAACACAATACAGTATTTTACAACACGACACAGTATTTTACACCATGACACAGTATTTTACAACACGACACAGTATTTTACAACACGACACAGCATTTTACAACACAATACAGTATTTTACAACACGACACAGTATTTTACACCATGACACAGTATTTTACAACACGACACAGTATTTTACAACACGACACAGCATTTTACAACACAATACAGTATTTTACAACACGACACAGTATTTTACACCATGACACAGTATTTTACAACACGACACAGTATTTTACAACACGACACAGCATTTTACAACACAATACAGTATTTTACAACACGACACAGTATTTTACACCATGACACAGTATTTTACAACACGACACAGTATTTTACAACACGACACAGCATTTTACAACACAATACAGTATTTTACAACACGACACAGTATTTTACACCATGACACAGTATTTTACAACACGACACAGTATTTTACAACACGACACAGCATTTTACAACACAATACAGTATTTTACAACACGACACAGTATTTTACACCATGACACAGTATTTTACAACATGACACAGCATTTTACAACACAACACATTTTCAGCTAACTTTCTATATCTCACATTTGTTGTTGCAGATGAGATGAAAGCAGGAACGTCTTTAGTGTCTTTTCTCATCTTTATGGCGTAATTAAGGATTATCACGACTCTCTGAGGACAGAAACATTAAACTAACCTTTAATGTGACAACAGGCCCAAAAATCCCAAACAAACAAAAAGAGAACGTAACAAAGATGGCCGTTATTAACGAGGTTTCTACTTCTGTGGCAGAAAACGGGTCACGCTGTTCGAGCCATCGGCCGACTGTCGTCCATGGCGATGATGGCCGGGGTCAGCGCCAAGAAGGGCTCGCCGACCGAAGGTCCGACCGCGGCACGAGATCCACGTTCCTCTGTTCTTAATGTGTTATTACTCTTTTACATTAGTGTGTGTGTGTGTGTGTGTGTGTGTGTGTGTGTGTGTGTGTGTGTTGTGTTTCAGAGGACAACCAGTTCCTGGAGTGTTTGGAGTTCGAGCAGAAGTCGGAGTGTAAACCTTCTTTCAGTTCGGTGATCAAAGACGTTGAGGTGGTCGAGGGCAGCGCCGCTCGCTTCGACTGCAAGATCGAAGGTACCAGACCCCATCCTGGTCCTCAAGACTGGTTCTTATTGGTCCTGGTCCTCAAGACTGGTTCTTATTGGTCCTGGTCCTCAAGACTGGTTCTTATTGGTCCTGGTCCTCAAGACTGGTTCTTATTGGTCCTGGTCCTCAAGACTGGTTCTTATTGGTCCTGGTCCTCAAGACTGGTTCTTATTGGTCCTGGTCCTCAAGACTGGTTCTTATTGGTCCTGGTCCTCAAGACTGGTTCTTATTGGTCCTGGTCCTCAAGACTGGTTCTTATTGGTCCTGGTCCTCAAGACTGGTTCTTATTGGTCCTGGTCCTCAAGACTGGTTCTTATTGGTCCTGGTCCTGAAGACTGGTTCTTATTGGTCCTGGTCCTCAAGACTGGTTCTTATTGGTCCTGGTCCTCAAGACTGGTTCTTATTGGTCCTGGTCCTGAAGACTGGTTCTTATTGGTCCTGGTCCTCAAGACTGGTTCTTATTGGTCCTGGTCCTCAAGACTGGTTCTTATTGGTCCTGGTCCTCAAGACTGGTTCTTATTGGTCCTGGTCCTGAAGACTGGTTCTTATTGGTCCTGGTCCTCAAGACTGGTTCTTATTGGAGTCTACACTATTTGTCTTGATTAATATTTGGTAAATATATATTTAGTTGAGTTGCTGTTGTTGAAGGTGAGTAGATAAACTTATGAAGAGTTCTTTAAGAGAAGACTGAAGAGATATTCAACTTTACAAACTGATGGCGTCCAGCTTTCTGTTTTTGACTCCTCTTTTATTATATTATAATTATTATTAATTAATTATATTATATTTAGAGTTTCATCAAATAAACTAAATAACAAAAATACAAAACTAAATATCTCAATAATTAAATAATTAAAGAAGTAAATAATTAAAGAACTAAAGAACAAACAGTGAACCCGGACCCTGTGTCTCCAGGTTTCCCCGACCCGGAGGTGGTTTGGTACAAAGACGAGCAGCCGATCAAAGAGACGCGACACTTTCAGATCGACTACGACGAGGAAGGAAACTGCAGTCTGGTCATTTCAGAGGTCAGAGGTCAACTCCTTCATTCTCTGTTATTCTGCTGGGAAACATCAAACGTCCTTCTTCACCTCCTCCTCACTTCCTCTTCACTTGCTCTTTACTTCCTCTTCACATCTTCTTCACCACTTCTTCACCTCCTCTCACTTCCTCTTCACTTCCTCTTCGCCTCGTCTTCACCTCCACTTCACTTCCTCTTTGCCTCCTCTTCACTTCCTCTTCACCTCTTCTTCACCTCCTCTTCACCTCCTCTTCACTTCTTCTTCACATCTTCTTCACCTCCTCTTCACCTCTTCTTCACCTCCTCTTCACCTCTTCTTCACCTCTTCTTCACCTCCTCTTCACCTCCTCTTCACCTCTTCTTCACCTCCTCTTCACCTCCTCTTCACCTCTTCTTCACATCTTCTTCACCTCCTCTTCACCTCTTCTTCACCTCTTCTTCACCTCCTCTTCACCTCTTCTTCACCTCCTCTTCACCTCCTCTTCACCTCTTCTTCACCTCCTCTTCACCTCCTCTTCACCTCTTCTTCACCTCCTCTTCACCTCCTTTCACCTCTTTTTTCTTCACCTCCTCTTCACCTCCTCTGCAGGTGTCGGGCGATGACGACGCCAAGTACACGGTGAAGGCGGTCAACAGTCTGGGGGAGGCGACCTGCACCGCCGAACTGCTGGTGGAGGTGATGGCCGGAGAGGAAGAGGAGGAGGAGGAGGAGGAAGAAGAGGAGGAATAGGAAGAGGAGGAATAGAGCATGTGTTGGTCTGGAATCCCACAGGAGGAGGAGGTATTGCTCCTCTTCAGACCTGAGCAGGAAACACATAACACGTTGATTGGAGGAGGAGGAGGTGGGCGGGGTTTCCTCACCGGCACCATACTGTGTGCTAAACCCCGCCCACCTGAAACCTGGAGAACAGAAGCCCCGCCCCCTCAGCTTAGCCCCCATTCATTGGTGGGTTTCCTCACATTTCATTGGTCTTCTGTCTGTTTACATCACATTAAATAAGAACTTACATTAATGAAAAACTAAGAAACGTTGTCACAGAATAGAGAGGAAGAAGTCCTCTTCCTCTCTATTCTGAGGACACATCGATGAAGAGCTGCTCGCGGCTCCCAGGGCTCCGTCACCAGAGGCTCATGGGAACTGTAGTTCTCCGGGGCGTGGCCTTTGGCTCTCTGTGAAACCAAACCGTGCAGAACGTAGCGGATGTGAGCCTGCTCCCTGTGGGAGGCCAGGTGAGGAAGACCATGGTACGATGAAGGCCGAGAGGAGCGCAGCTTCACATTCACAGAGTCAGGTCACCTGATGTCTCAGTGCGGTGAGACGAAGGTCGTAATGACTCCAAACAACAAGGCAGACAATGGTGTTAGCGTGGTGCTAGCATGGTGTTAGCATGGTGTTAGTGCTGCGGCTAACAGTGTGGTGAAGGCTCAAAGACGACCCAGATGAACCGATCCCCCCAAGACGGGAACATAACAGCATATCATACCTCACTAGAACTTATTTCTGATAGACGGCTAACTAGCGTTTGTTAGCTAATGTCAGCCTTATTAATGTTAGCTCAGTAGCTAACAAACATTAGCTTATTAGCAGCTGATGTTTGGGCTTTAAAGATTGATTTAAACTGTTTGAACCACCAGAATACAATTTGTTCACAATGTGAGCAAAGAATTGTTAGCATGTTAGCTAACGTTGGTGTAGTGATGTTAGCTAACATTGGCGTAGTGACGTTAACATGTTAGCTAACGTTGGTGTAGTCATGTTAGCGTGTTAGCACAGCTCGTTTTCCTTCTACTTCCTAAAACATTTTATTTACGAACTGATTTCACTTCCTGTTCGTCCCCAATTGAGGTTTTATTCTTGCAATAGTTCGTGACACGGAACACCTCGCAGAAGGTTCACGTCGCCACACAGGGCTTCTGGGTAATGAAGTCTTCCAAAGTCAAAGTGTTGCCGCTCTGAGCTGCTAAAAACCAAGTGCCTTAATCGTAACGTGACCGGACTCTGTGACTGTGAGGCTGAGATATAAGTTATATAACAATAATCCATGTTTTATTCTATAATCTTGCATCTGACGTGTTCAGCTGAGAAATGTTGAACGTGTCTTTGTTTCTCTTCTGTTTGAGCACTTTTCTTATCTCGTTTGTATTTTTGAGTTTTACTCTGAAAACTCTTCCAGCTGACGTGAACCTGCGTTGTTCGCCTTAAAGCGACACGCGACACTTTAATGACGTCTGGAGGATTTTCTGCATCACATTTGAGACGTTGAATAAATATTTTTCCTTTTGGCTGCCTTGAAAACACGTTTGTTAGCACGTCAAGATGAACTCGCTCAGTTAGAAATAATAAATATGTAATAATAAATATCCAGGAATACTGCGTGGTACAACTCTTATCTCTCTCTATCTCATAGTTCAGGACATTTAAATTATTATTAAAAAAATTTGACCTCAAAATTAAGCAATCTGTATTTTATAAATTATATGCGGATTTCTTAATTGTAAGATACAATGTTTCCAATTTTACAATTATGAGGGAGCTCAAAATCTTAAATCTCAAAAAGACTTAATCTCAAATTTACGAGATACTAATTTTATTACTACAAGATTGTGAGATCTGGAATTTCCTCTCAAAAATAAGAAATGTATTTCTTATTTTCAGATTTAGTCATTTTGAGGTCAAATTTCGTTTTATAATCACAAGATCTCGTATTTATAATTTCGGTAACTCAGATTTACTTCTTTGCCGAATGTCGAGCTCAAATCAGTGCAACTCAAAACCGTGTGCAGATATTTAACAAATGCTTTGAGGTTATTGGTTAAATATCACAAACACATTGATGATTCAGACGAAACCTGAAGTTTATTCCATCGTCTTCATTATAAAAACACATCACACTTTAAAGTTGAACTCCACAGCGGCTCCCGGTGACCTTTGACCCCTCGGCGGAGGGATTGAAAGGCGCCGGCATGTCGGAAGTCGTATCTTTGAACTCTTTTCTTTTTCACATTCCAGCTCTTCGTTTGTGCTTTAAAACATTTATTTAAAGGTTTTCAGGGCTGATTCTGTTTTCAACCAAAGAAACGTCGTTAAGAACTCACAGGTGTGTTTGTGTGTGATCATTAATGTGAGACCGACCCGGGCCGCTTGGTGTGTTTGGTGGTTGTTTGTTTTAAGAATGTTTTATTTTTAGACTTATTTAATGCACAGATTCATAATTCTGATCTTCTCGCCAGCACTTAACTCGTCACCGTTGTTACAACTGAACCAAGCAGTGGACTTTCTATTAGATGTATGTAGATTATATTTCTCTAATTTTTATAAATATATATCAGTTTGATGAACTGCAGATGACATGTATGAGAACACTACGACTGTAGTTACAGAGAAGAAATAAATCTATCACAAAACCAGCTGTGTGTGGTGAGATGTGTCCACAGGGAGAAGTACCCGAGTCACGGGCAGTTCTCCACGACAAGGAAAAGTCCTGCATTCAAAACCTGAAGAAGTTCAGACATTTAGTGAAAGTATTGATTGTTCAGTAAAATGTGTCTGGATTCATATTCCTGCTGCAAGTTAACGCCTTTATGTTGAGTTTAATCTACATCAACGCTTCATATTCTATGAGATCAGCAAGTTTGTAGCGTTGCCATCCTCTCTACCACTTCATCCTTCAGTTTATCATAAACATTCATCATCACATAAAGGAACACTTCATCCTTCAGTTTATCATAAACATTCATCATCACATAAAGGAACACTTCATCCTTCAGTTTATCATAAACATTCATCATCATCACATAAAGGAACACTTCATCCTTCAGTTTATCATAAACATTCATCACATAAAGGAACACTTCATCCTTCAGTTTATCATAAACATTCATCACATAAAGGAACACTTCATCCTTCAGTTTATCATAAACATTCATCATCACATAAAGGAACACTTCATCCTTCAGTTTATCATAAACATTCATCACATAAAGGAACACTTCATCCTTCAGTTTATCACTGTAAGCTATATTTATATATATAAATATATGTATTTTTAAATGTATATATAGATATATATTTAAATAAATAAATGCATATTTATATATATTTATATATAAATATAGCTTACAGTAAATTAGGAATATATATATATAAATATATAAATACATATATTTATATTTATTTATATGTACATATATATATATATATATTTATATATTATAAATATACTTTACAGTGAATTAGGAATATATATATATATACATTTATAAATATATATATATATTTATACATATAGTTATTTTTTTATATATATAAATATATATATATGAAGATGAAGAAAATTTGCTAAAATATAATTACAATAATAATTCGTAATAATGGTATAAACAATATAATATATTATATATGACTATATATATATATTCATACAGTCATACATATTATTTTTTTTAATATATATATATATATATATATATTTAGTAAAGATCAACATTGAGTTGAATACTGCTGTTTAATAAAGCTCTTAATATATTATAATAGGCTGTATATATATTTGTAATAATACAAATTTTATATATTTGTATTTATATGTATATATACATAAATATGAAGTGAAGAAAAATAAAATTCAGTGTTTTTAAAGAAAATATCCAGCGATAATAATAAAACTATAATAATCAAAGTTAATTTATAAACTGTAGATTATATTTTTAAGTGATTGTACTTCTACTTTTTAACTTATATAAGTTATAATTATAACATGTATATATATGTTATAATTATAACAGTAGTTGCAGCAGGTCGCCTTCAGGGGGCGGAGTCAGCGGACACTTTCACACAAACAACACCAAACGCGCATGCGCATTAGCTGTGACGACGGATTCGTTGCGGAGTGAAAGAAAAGCAGTAAAACTCGGAGGTGACTTCTTCTTCTCTGTTGTTCTGTTACACTTCTTCTTCTTCTGTTGTCCCGTTACACTTCTTCTTCTGTTGTTCCGTTACACTTCTTCTTCTTCTTCTCCTCTGTAGACGCGATGGCCGGCACCGCGCTAAAGAGGCTCATGGCGGAGTATAAACGTGAGTGATCGCTGCCGGACTCTGCTCAGGAAGCAGCACATTTAGGGATGTCCCGGCTCCGGCTGCGAGTCCTTCATGGCTGTCAGCTCGGATCAAAGCTTTTCATTAAAAGATGAACTGTGACTTTAATTCGGCCTCGTTTTAAACTTCCGGTCGCATCGGCCGTGATAATAAAACCTCTTTTATGAGCTGAGAGGAGCTCGTCAGCGCTCAGCTGCTCTACGTGACGATGCTGCTCCAGGAGTCACGTGACTATGTTTAAAGCTGTTAGCTCCTGTCTGTTAGCTCCCGTCTGCTAGCTCCCGTCTGTTGGCTCTGTTAGCTAATTAATTTTAGCTCCTGTCTGCTAGCTCCTATCTGTTAGCTCTGTTAGATCCAGTCTGTTAGCTCCTGTCTGCTAGCTCTATTAGCTACTGTCTGTTAGCTCCTGCCTGTTAATTCTATTCGCTCTTTTAGCTCCCGTCTATTAGTTATATTAGCTCCTGTCTGTTAGCTCTATTAGCTCGTGTCTGTTTGTTAGCTGTTAATGTCTGTTAGCTCAACATGTTTGTTTGTTAGCTTGCGTCTGTTTGTTAGCTCATGTCTGTTAGCTCGTTGTTTATGCCTGAGAGACTCAACACAACAACACAAACACTGTTTACAGGGGGTCAGAGGTCACCGTGGAGTGACAGCATGCTAACCGTAAGCTAACCTGTGTGTTTGTGTTCCAGAGCTCACCCTGAACCCACCTGAGGGGATCGTAGCAGGTGAGCTGTTTTTCCTGACGATGACATCATCACTTATTATGAGACGTTCAGTTTCCTGTGAAATGTTAAAATGGTGGTTTGATGAGTTTCACACCAACAACAACTGATCATTACGATAATAAACAGTTATGGTTTCTCTGCAAAGAGTTTATATTTTTACACATTTTAGTGAAATTTGACCATAGTGGAAGAAGTACTCAGATCTTGTACTGATGTAAAAATACTAAGAAATACTTTGTTACAAATAATAGAACTGCGTTCCAAACTTAATTCAAGTACAAAAGTACAACATATATTTACCTCTGAGATGCAGTGGAGGAGAATTATGTATGTATATATGTATCTATCTATCTAGATGGATGGATAGATGGATAGATAGATAGATAGATAGATAGATATTATCTTATAGAACCTTTACCTGGTCCTGAGATCGATCGATCTCAGGACCAGATAAAGGTTCCTCACAGTGAGTAAAGTACCGGTGTTTTAAGGAGTCCATATTGAGGGTTTAGTTTTGTTCTTTGAGTGACCCTGTGTGTTTCTGCAGGTCCTGCCAACGAGGAGAACTTCTTTGAGTGGGAGGCTCTCATCATGTGAGTAGGGTTCACCTGGTCGCCGTGGAAACAGACATGTGGTCAGACGGTCTCGTTTTTATTAAAGATAATTATTTATGTTAAATAATCACCAGAATCCCTCTGGAGCCTGTTTGAGCTCACATGGTGAACTTTAACCCCAGAGACCAGCGGGGGGCGCCGCTGGTCTCTGGGGGGAACCTGTAGTTATTTCTAACGCTGGTGTGAACACAGCTCTGCGTGCACCAGCTTCAGGCTGCCCTTCAATTTAACCTGCAGCTCATTCATGGTCCAACACTGTGACATCACCCTCACCACATCCCATAATTACCTGAGTCACACTGAGCTACCTCTAGGACTCTCTGCTCCGTCAGGCAACGTTGTCAACCTGATCACAAACTGGTGATCGTGAGGAGGAACGTTAGGATATTAAAGCCTCGTGATAACCACGCACTGATCTCAGATCAGTGATCTGAGATCAGTGAATGTTTGCTACTAGTTTGATTTCTACTTTGATGACATGCAGATGAAGTGAGTCAATGAGGTTCCACCTTCAGTGTTCCTTGTCATAGGTTCTCCAAGTCTGTGGAGAACGCTGTCCAACATATCCCTCTAAAATCTTCCACCACTAGAACCTCCTCTGTGGCTGCTAGACTATCATAAAGAACACCCACTAGAACCTCCGAGGAACCCTACAACTTCTGAAGGACGGCTCTCTAGAAACATACAGCTCCCAGAGGAACCATGGATCATCTTCAAGGCCCGCTAGAACCTCCTTCTTGACCACGAAACCATGTAAAAGACCACTAGAACCTCATAAAAGACTGCTAGAAACTCTGTGGGGAACCCTAGATCCTCACAAAGGATCATGAGAACCTCCCAAAAGTAAGCTAGAACTATCTAAAGAACTACTAGAACCTCCTGCATGCTGTGTCTTAAGGTTTTGTTTCTCTCCTAGAGAACAGTTCGGTGCTGGACATGAAGAACCTCAGGGTTCTAACCCGGTTCTCCTATGTGTTCCAGGGGTCCTCAGGATACCTGTTTTGAAGGAGGCGTGTTTCCAGCCGTCCTCAGTTTCCCGTCTGATTATCCTCTCAGTCCTCCGAAGATGAGGTTCACCTGCGACATGTTCCACCCCAACAGTAAGTCTCCGGTTTGGTTCCTGTGGAACGGTTCTTGTTGTCCTGTGACGTCTCCGTGACAACAGAAAGCTGTGAGACCGTTTCACTTTAAACCTGTCGGGACACAGCGCGCCGTTAGCTCGCTGTTAGCATGTCGTTAGCATGCTGTCATTAGCGCTGTGATTACTGGCTGCAGCCTGAGCGATGATGTCACAGCAGGGAGACAGTCTGAGCACGCTCCGTACTGATTAGAGGACGGGACGCTCGCCGGTGACCCGTCATCATCATCATCATCATCATCATCACAGACACCAGCATGGCCCTGAGCTGAACTTCCTGCTGTAACTGATCCTCTGATCCTCCATCAACAAACAGCAGCAGATAAAGATGAAACACATGAAGAAGAAAACCGGAGCAGAGCTGCCGACACTGCGACCGTCTGATGGAGCGACTCACGGATCCTTCTGAGCTTTAATGTAGTTCTTCATGTTTCAATAATCACATCACGGCTGATTAACAGCAGCCGGTAGACCTGCAGCTGTCAGACAGCACGAAGTACCTCCATGACAGGAAGCTGATCACCGCCTGATAGCACGCAGATGTTTGAGGCTTGAACCAGATGCACTGATAATCTCTGGTTTCCTGCCTCAGCTGAGACGTCCCTTCATACGGAGTGAGAGGAAACTACAGACATGGAGATGAACCCATACAAGATGAACCCATACAGGATGAACCCATACAAGATGAACCCATACAAGATGAACCCATACAAGATGAACCCATACAAGATGAACCCATACAGGATGAACCCATACAGGATGAACCCATACAAGATGAACCCATACAAGATGAACCCATACAAGATGAACCCATACAGGATGAACCCATACAGGATGAACCCATACAAGATGAACCCATACAAGATGAACCCATACAGGATGAACCCATACAAGATGAACCCATACAAGATGAACCCATACAAGATGAACCCATACAAGATGAACCCATACAGGATGAACCCATACAGGATGAACCCATACAAGATGAACCCATACAAGATGAACCCATACAAGATGAACCCATACAGGATGAACCCATACAAGATGAACCCATACAGGATGAACCCATACAGGATGAAGTCAGAGGATTCAAGACCGACAACAACACCTTCAGAACAATTGTCAACATTGACACGTCTCTACTTTCTACGTCAAGGCGTCTCTACTTTCTACGTCAAAGCGTCTCTACTTTCTACCTCAAAGCGTCTCTACTTTCTACGTCAAAGCGTCTCTACTTTCTACGTCAAAGCGTCTCTACTTTCTACCTCAAAGCGTCTCTACTTTCTACGTCAAGGCGTCTCTACTTTCTACGTCAAGGCGTCTCTACTTTCTACTCAAAGCGTCTCTACTTTCACGTCAAAGCGTCTCTACTTTCTACGTCAAGGCGTCTCTACTTTCTACGTCAAAGCGTCTCTACTTTCTACCTCAAAGCGTCTCTACTTTCTACGTCAAAGCGTCTCTACTTTCTACGTCAAAGCGTCTCTACTTTCTACGTCAAAGCGTCTCTACTTTCTACGTCGCGTCTCTACTTTCTAGTCAAAAGCGTCTCTACTTTCTACGTCAAAGCGTCTCTACTTTCTACCTCAAAGCGTCTCTACTTTCTACGTCAAGGCGTCTCTACTTTCTACGTCAAAGCGTCTCTACTTTCTACTCAAGCGTCTCTACTTTCTACGTCAAAGCGTCTCTACTTTCTACGTCAAAGCGTCTCTACTTTCTACGTCAAGGCGTCTCTACTTTCTACGTCAAAGCGTCTCTACTTTCTACGTCAAGGCGTCTCTACTTTCTACGTCAAAGCGTCTCTACTTTCTACGTCAAGGCGTCTCTACTTTCTACGTCAAGGCGTCTCTACTTTCTACGTCAAGGCGTCTCTACTTTCTACGTCAAGGCGTCTCTACTTTCTACGTCAAGGCGTCTCTACTTTCTACGTCAAAGCGTCTCTACTTTCTACGTCAAGGCGTCTCTACTTTCTACGTCAAGGCGTCTCTACTTTCTACGTCAAAGCGTCTCTACCTTCTACGTCAAAGCGTCTCTACCTTCTACGTCAAGGCGTCTCTACTTTCTACGTCAAGGCGTCTCTACTTTCTACGTCAAAGCGTCTCTACCTTCTACGTCAAGGCGTCTCTACTTTCTACGTCAAGGCGTCTCTACCTTCTACGTCAAGGCGTCTCTACCTTCTACGTCAAGGCGTCTCTACTTTCTACGTCAAGGCGTCGTCTCTTTGAAGCTGTCTCAGACTGAACATTCTTCAGGTGTCTGATCGACTGAACTTGAACTGAACAAAGTGGTTCTAGACTGTAGAGGTCCAACATTCCAGACTTCCTGCTCTGACACTAACTACTTCCTGCTCTGACACTAACTACTTCCTGCTCTGACACTAACTACTTCCTGCTCTGACACTAACTACTTCCTGCTCTGACACTAACTACTTCCTGCTCTGACACTAACTACTTCCTGCTCTGACACTAACTACTTCCTGCTCTGACACTAACTACTTCCTGCTCTGACACTAACTACTTCCTCTTCCTGTAGTCTATCCGGACGGTCGGGTGTGCATCTCCATCCTCCACGCTCCAGGAGACGATCCCATGGGCTACGAGAGCAGCGCAGAGAGGTGGAGTCCAGTCCAGAGTGTGGAGAAGATCCTGCTGTCTGTCGTCAGCATGTTAGCAGGTACAATTACCCATCATGCTTCACTTCATTAGGCATGTTAGCAGATACAATTACCCATCATGCTTCACTTCATTAGCATGTTAGCGGTACAATTACCCATCATGCTTCACTTCATTAG
Source organism: Ophiodon elongatus (assembly GCA_016806645.1). NCBI lineage: Eukaryota > Metazoa > Chordata > Actinopteri > Perciformes > Hexagrammidae > Ophiodon > Ophiodon elongatus. The sequence continues at coordinate 74,399 of JACSYO010001430.1, forward strand.
ACATGTTAGCAGGTACAATTACCCATCATGCTTCACTTCATTAGACATGTTAGCAGGTACAATTACCCATCATGCTTCACTTCATTAGACATGTTAGCAGGTACAATTACCCATCATGCTTCACTTCATTAGACATGTTAGCAGGTACAATTACCCATCATGCTTCACTTCATTAGACATGTTAGCAGGTACAATTACCCATCATGCTTCACTTCATTAGACATGTTAGCAGGTACAGTTACCCATCATGCTTCACTTCATTAGACATAGAGCTTGACTCGTGCTGAGATTTAAGACTTGACACTTTTGTTTCCTTGTTTCCTCCCTTGCTTCCTACCCTTGCTTCCTCCCTTGTGTCCTCTTGTTTCCTCCCTTGTGTTCTCTCTTTTTACCTCCCTGATTTCCTACCCTTGCTTCCTACCCTGGTTTCCTCCCTTGCTTCCTACCCTTGCTTCCTCCCTGGTTTCCTCCGACATTCTCTCTTGTTTCCTCCCTTGCTTTCTACCCTTGCTTCCTCCCTTGTTTCCTCCCTGACGTTATCTCGTTTCCTCCCTGTTTTCCTACCCTTGCTTCCTCCCTGGTTTCCTCCCTTGTTTCCTCCCTTGTTTCCTCCCTTGTTTCCTCCCTTGTTTCCTCCCTGGTTTCCTCCCTGGTTTCCTCCCTGATGTTCTCTCTTGTTTCCTCCCTGATTTCCTCCCTTGTTTCCTACCCTGGTTTCCTCCCTTGCTTCCTACCCTGGTTTCCTCCCTTGCTTCCTACCCTTGCCTCCTACCCTGGCATCCTCCCTTGCTTCCTCTCCTCTCAGAGCCCAACGATGAGAGTGGGGCGAACGTGGACGCCTCTAAAATGTGGCGTGAGGACCGAGAGCAGTTCTACAAACTGGCCCAGAGGATCGTGCGTAAGTCTCTGGGTCTCTAGAGGCGACGACCACGTCACCATGGAAACCATCACACAGACGGACTGTTTGGATCAACACACACAACTTCAAATTTACTAAAAGTCGACAGAAGAAGAAAACCAGTCGACAGTCATGTGACCATTCTCACAGTGACATCATCAGACCTTTGGCGACCGACAGCAGCAGCTGCTTCATTATTATTATTATTATTACTATTATTATTATTATTATTAGTAGTAGTAGTAGTAGTAGTAGTATATGTCACAACAAACACTGACAATCAGGACGTAAACCGATACAAAACATTTTGTGTATTTAATAATAGAAATGGAATATTAGAAATAGAGCAGTAAAGAATAAAAATCTGATGACTTCCATCCTGAAGAGGAAAAGGTGTAAAGATAAAAGATAAGTGATGTTGAAAGTAGGGGAGGAAGTCGGTGAGGTGAAGGAGAACCCTTTCACAATAAAGGTTTACGTTACTCATTAAACATGTTTCATTTCAGACTCAACTCATCTACAGAAACACGAATGCACCAATCAGAGGCTTTAATGTGACAAGAAACTAAATCAACATGTAATTAAAGTACTGTGAAGTTTTGAGTTTAAATACAACAAACGATGGAATGAAGAGATAACGGAGAAGAATCTGTTTCCTGCTGCTGTCGGTCTGATGAGCCTCAGCTGGTTTTACTCTGACGGGATGATGATGGTGAGGAGGATCAGGAGGAGGATCAGGAGGAGGATCAGGAGGAGGATCAGGAGCTCCTTCAGCTTCTCTCAGTTGGACTTTATGCACTTTACCTGAGGACGATTGTCTGGTTCAGAGGAGCTCCGGCTGCTTTAAGCTTGTTTTTAAAAAGTTTCTTTTAATTTGTCTTTTACTTTGAAAGAATAAACTGAGGAGAAAAGAACACAGTCTCTGACTATCACTTATTGATCTCTTATTCATCTCTTATTTATCTCTTATTCATCTCTTATTCATCTCTTATTGGTCTCTTATTCATCTCTTATTGGTCTCTTATTCATCTCTTATTGGTCTCTTATTCATCTCTTATTCAGCTCTTATTCATCTCTTATTGGTCTCTTATTCATCTCTTATTGGTCTCTTATTCATCTCTTATTCAGCTCTTATTCATCTCTTATTGAGCTCTTATTCATCTCTTATTCATCTCTTATTCAGCTCTTATTCATCTCTTATTGGTCTCTTATTCAGCTCTTATTCATCTCTTATTCAGCTCTTATTCAGCTCTTATTGGTCTCTTATTCAGCTCTTATTCATCTCTTATTCAGCTCTTATTCATCTCTTATTCATCTCTTATTCAGTTCTTATTCATCTCTTATTGGTCTCTTATTCAGCTCTTATTCATCTCTTATTCAGCTCTTATTCATCTCTTATTCATCTCTTATTCAGCTCTTCATCTCTTATTCAGCTCTTATTCATCTCTTATTCAGCTCTTAGTCATCTCTTATTCATCTCTTATTGGTCTCTTATTCATCTCTTATTCAGCTCTTATTCATCTCTTATTGGTCTCTTATTCATCTCTTATTCATCTCTTATTGGGCTCTTATTCAGCTCTTATTCATCTCTTATTCATCTCTTATTGGGCTCTTATTCAGCTCTTATTGGTCTCTTATTCATCTCTTATTCATCTCTTATTGGGCTCTTAGTCATCTCTTATTCATCTCTTATTCAGCTCTTATTGGGCTCTTAGTCATCTCTTATTCAGCTCTTATTCAGCTCTTATTGGGCTCTTAGTCATCTCTTATTCAGCTCTTATTCAGCTCTTATTGGTCTCTTATTCATCTCTTATTCATCTCTTATTGGGCTCTTATTCATCTCTTATTGGTCTCTTATTCATCTCTTATTCATCTCTTATTGGGCTCTTAGTCATCTCTTATTCATCTCTTATTCAGCTCTTATTGGGCTCTTAGTCATCTCTTATTCAGCTCTTATTCAGCTCTTATTGGGCTCTTATTCATCTCTTATTCAGCTCTTATTCAGCTCTTATTGGTCTCTTATTCATCTCTTATTCATCTCTTATTGGGCTCTTATTCAGCTCTTATTGGTCTCTTATTCATCTCTTATTCATCTCTTATTGGGCTCTTATTCATCTCTTATTCATCTCTTATTCAGCTCTTATTGGGCTCTTATTCATCTCTTATTCAGCTCTTATTCATCTCTTATTGGTCTCTTAGTCATCTCTTATTCAGCTCTTATTCAGCTCTTATTGGTCTCTTATTCATCTCTTATTCATCTCTTATTGGGCTCTTATTCATCTCTTATTGGTCTCTTATTCATCTCTTATTCATCTCTTATTCATCTCTTATTGGGCTCTTATTCAGCTCTTATTGGTCTCTTATTCATCTCTTATTCATCTCTTATTGGGCTCTTATTCATCTCTTATTCAGCTCTTATTCAGCTCTTATTCATCTCTTATTCAGCTCTTATTCATCTCTTATTCAGCTCTT
>JACSYO010001431.1:2500-12500 GCA_016806645.1 Ophiodon elongatus
GACCACGCGCTCTGCTCTGCAGCGCCGAGTCTCTGAAGCGGGAGCCGCTGAGCTCTCCGCCCCTCGTGACCTCAGGCGGCCTGCAGGCGACCTCAGGCGACCTCGTGACCTCAGGCGGCCTGCTGGCGGCCTCGGGCGACCTCGTGACCTCAGGCGGCCTCGCGGCCCAGCCGGAGGTCGTAGGACACCATGTGGAAGTTGTCCCAGGCGAACAGCTTCCTCTGAGCCAGGTTGTAGTCCACCATGCTGTTGTAGCGGTACTTGTTCCGGAAGGGCACGGCGATGGCCCGCCCCCGGCTGGTCGCCGTGTCGTACACGTAGTTGATGAAGGTGTCCGGCGCCGTGTAGCTGCCCACCGTGTACAGCCGGCCGCACACCAGGAAGCTGTTGGCCACGGAGTTCTTCCTGATGTTGGTCTCCCAGCTCTTCTTCACCTGCAGGCTGTGCGGGTCCAGCTGCGAGACCACGATGGCCCCTTTGGCCTTGTTGGTGGAGTAGACGGCCCACAGCCCGCGCTCGTCCACCGACAGGTCGATGTCCGTGTAGCCGCCCCAGGAGTACGGGAACTGGCCGTGGAAGCCGGCGTGGGGGAGGTCGCGGCGCGCCGCCGTGCTCTCAGAGGCCAAGTCGTACCGGATCAGGGTCCGGCTGCGACGCCGCTGGTAGTACAGAGAGCCTCGGAACAGAGTGGCCCCCGTGCTCTCCACCAGCTCGGGCAGCATCAGGACCTGGGGGGGGGGGGGCATGAGACCATGAGGAGGAAAGATTCTATTGGGAGGGGGCATGAGACAATGAGGAGGAAAGAGTCTATGGGGGAGGGGCATGAGACCATGAGGAGGAAAGATTCTATTGGGAAGGGGGAAGGGGCAATGAGGAGGAAAGAGTCTATGGGGGGGGGGGGCATGAGACCATAATGAGGAAAGATTCTATTGGGGGGGGGGGGGGGACATGAGACATGAGGAGGAAAGAGTCTATGGGGGGGGGGGGGGGCGTATCATCCCTGTGACACCGACCTTGGATGGGAAGCCTCTAGCGAGCTGCTCCATGTCGTCGTAGCCGAACAGCTGCCTGACGTCGGAGCCGATGGTGTCAATGCGCCAGACCATCTGGGGCCCGTAGGGGGACGTGGCCTCGGGGTCCTGCATCCAGACGCCATATTTACCTGCGATGTTGTCCGCCTTCCTGTGAGTCACCGGCTCGCCAACCGAAACCAGCTCCCCGCAACCTGCAGGAGGAAGAGATGAGGAAATGTTACGTACAATATAATTATGTTCACATTACGTCGATGTGAACATCGCGGCTCAGAGCTTTGAATCAATAATTCTAATCCCTATTTTCCACTAACTGGTGTTGAGTCTCTTCTCCACAGACTCCACGTAAGAAGCAGACGTCGTCGTCGTGACGTCACTCATTGGTTTGTGGACTGGTTTTGAAGTTCGACATCTTTTTATTTTTTTATTTTTTGCAACCAGTGAACAGGAAGTGACCATATTAGGACTGAGGAGGACGTAGAGACCTGTCAATCACCTGGTAGCCCCGCCCTAAAGCATCCCCTGCTTTATGGTCTGTTTGACTCTAAATGGACCATAATTTACTAAATGAACATCATGCTGTATTGAAGAAGACTTGAAACTAGAGATTGAGACATAAACTCATATTTACAATGTTTACTGAGGGAATAAATCAAGAGAGAAGTAGAGTCATTTTCTATAGACTTCTATACAGCCAGAGGAGTCGCCCCCTGGTGGTCAGGAGAGAGAATGCAGCTTTAACACATGAAGCTTTGACTTCTATACAACCAGAGGAGTCGCCCCCTGGTGGTCAGGAGAGAGAATGCAGCTTTAACACATGAAGCTTTGCCTTTTATCCGTTGCCTCCGGTTGAGAGGAGGATTGACTGGTTGAGGTCAAAGTTTGCGTGAACACGACGAGGGGATTCCACGTCCCTGAAAAATATTCATCCTCAAATTGGATCATATATTTCCTTCAGCTTCAGGTGACTTCAGGAGACATTTCTCCGCGGTCAGTGCTGCACATGACCTTCCTGGTCCTCTCCATGTTGGAGACTGAGGGCCGGTGGAGTAACCCGAGAGCCGCTCAGGGGTGTGATGAGGTCGTCATGTCCCATCATGGAGGCAGACGGCGAGTCTGGAGATGCTGCCTGACGTCTGTGTTGAGTCTCCAGCAGCAGAGCCTCCGGGCCGCGGCTCCGTCCGTCACCGGGAAAACGATAAGGTGGTGCTGTATATTTACCACTTCCTAAAATACACCCTCGCTCTCAGGTCCAGGGCGTAGCGGCGCATTGAGGGTTTGATAGGAATACGTCTTATAAATACACCCAGCGCCTCGTCACAGATATGATGACATCACGTGGATCATCACGACCTCCAGACAATCAAAACCTACAGAGATCCATTCATGCTGGGGTTTTGGGAAGGTGGTGGTGGAGTAGGGGGGGGAGGGGGGAGGGGGGGTGGGGTCTATCAGCATGTGTGACATCCTCGTTAGGCTTCGTGCTTCCACATTTACATTTACGAGACAACACGTGGAACTCGGGGAAGGCCTCATCGCCCTCATGCCTACGGATCAGCATCACGCTGGTATTCTGGTCCCAAATGCTGCAGTATTAATAGCAGTATTTGCTTTGAGGCTGTCAGCAGGGGGGAAGTGGGGCGGGGGGCGTGGGGGGGGGGGGGGTCATGTTGGACAGGTCACAGGGGGGAGGGGGGGGGGTCATGTTGGCCAGGTCACATGGGGGGGAAAGGGGTCATGTTGGACAGGTCACATGGGGGGCGGGGGGGGTATAAAAGGATTTTAAAGGTGTATTCTTTCATTTCTTTTACTTTTTCTTTCTTTGGATCCTCAGAAGCACGAGTATAGTCTATTCTTCTTCGGGCCCACACACGTGCACACAACAAACACACAAACACACGTGCACACAAACACACGTGCACACAACAAACACACATGCTCACGTGCACACAACAGCTCATCGTGTTGAGGGAAGAGAAACTAAACTGTCCGTTTAACAAACTTTAAGCCAAACAAAGAGATCGATTACTTTTCATTAAGAATTCAAAGCCAACTTGATTTCTTTTGTTTTTCTTAGTGATTCTTAATAAACATAACTCCTGTCTGAATTACCTTAAATTATTTATGTATCCATCGTGTGCTTTCACACATTTAAAATAAATCTTAGAATACATTTCTTACTCTGCCAAGGGAGGGTGTGTACTTTCACCAGGGTCACATTTAGTTTCTTACATTCATTCATAGTACACACACACACACACACACACACACACACACACACACACACACACACACACACACTATTTATGGTTCCTGAAGTGTTTGGAGATACTGGAGATCTTTAATATGCTTTTGAACAATATGCATCAGCAATAATAAATAAATAAATATATTGTGCCTTCTGCATGAATTTAAAGGTTAATTGTGGATTTTTCTCATAAACAAGCAGAAGTTCTGTTTACTTTCATCCTTCAGGGCTTATTAAGTGTTGAATATGTTTCCTTACTCAACGTTTGCAAAGCTGATTTATGGCTTTGTATTGTTTATATAACAATGTTATTGTGATGTATTCAAATTTTATCTTGTAAAATGTTGTTTTTGATGGAGTTTTTTTTCCGCAGCAATATTAGAGGGAATTATGACCTTTTTTTAGCTTTGTTTTGTTTTACCTCTGGTATTGGATCGGTACTCTATCATCAGTATTCTATCAGCCGATGCAAAAGTCCTAGTATCGGAATCGTGATGGAAAACAATTGTATGAGAACTTCTTAGATTATCTCTGATAAAGTGTAACGTAGTAAATGAGCTAAAACATCACACTGAAGGTTCTGTGGGAGGAATAAATAATAAATAATAAATAATAAATAATAATATGTCAGGCAGAGACCTGAGGTGTCCTCCGATGCATCGGGAGCCGGGACCTCCGTCACCTCGGCCTTCAGCTCCTGGAAACCCGGAGATCCTCCGTCCTGCCACAGCGAGTCTGAGGAGACGAGGAAGAGAGGGAGGAGACGAGGAAGAGAGGGAGGAGACGAGGAAGAGAGGGAGTCAGGTGATCAATAAAACTACAAAGATGGAGATTCATTCTGCAGACAACGTGGGCTCTACCTCTCAGACTGCTGCTGTCCCCCTGCCTGTTGCTGGTCACCAGGTGAGACATCGGGTTGGAACCTGAACACACGGAGCTCAGAGATTATTATTATTATTATTATTATTAATAATAATAATAATAATTATTAATATTATTATTAATAATAATAATTAATAATAATAATTATTATTATTAATAACTATTATTATTATTATTATGACGGGGCGAGGCCGCGGTGCTACTGACAGCAGGAAAACAAACACCAGAGTGGATTCACAGCTGCTCTGGAGTCAGGCAGTCGCCCATAACACACACACACACTAACACACACACACACTGTTAACCTCATGCCCCTTTAAACCAGCCCACTTGGCTCTTCCTCTCCTGGATCCCTTTTCCTTATTTCCATCCTTCTCTTCTTGAGACATTACTGTTGAGAGGATACTGTCAAATGTCTGTTTACAACATAAAAATGAGCTTTTTGCATTTTTTTCCGTGAAAGTGGACCTGAAGAGAGAGAGAGAGTGTGTGTGTGTGTGTGTGTGTGTGTGTGTGTGTGTGTGTGTGTGTGTGTGTGTGTGTTTCCTGTATTCATAATCCAGGGTTCTGAGTATAATCTGGTCCTTTAGTCTCTACATGCAGCAGGATGTGCACATTGATTGGAACATCTTAGAAGTTCATTAAACATTATTTATGACTGCTTATCCTCCTGGCCACACACACACACACACACACACACACACACACACACACACACACACACACACAGTTTACCTGTGATGATGAAACATGGCTGCAGTAAATGAAGGAAAGCCTCTGATATGATCTGATATGAGTGAGCTGCACATGCTCTGACCTGAACATAAACGTTGTAGCATGTTCTTGTATTAGTTCTGCTTTGAGCACGTCATTAAATAATTACAATATCTCAGCTCATATATTTTGAGAGGAAAATGTTGCCGCTTGAGTTGTAAAACAAAGAAGTTCCTGCCAAAACTTTTATCTCTTCTGTGGTTCTGCGGTTCTGCGTGTTGTGATGGGCGTCCCCTCTCTCTGATCGGTTCCCCGTCTGCCTCTCAGCCTGAGGGGCAGCGAGGGGCAGATAGAAGCCTCCTGAAGAGAGACGTGATGTGAGGAGACGGCCGGGAGCCGAGCGGGTAAACAGAGAAAATAAAGGTGTGTGTGTGTGTGTGTGTGTGTGTGTGTGTGTGTGTGTGTGTGTGTGTGTGTGTGTGTGTGTGTGTGTGTGTGCGCGCTCTGTTGGTGGCCAACAGGAGATGCCGAGTGAGAAGGCGAGGGCTAGTTAAACGGATGTTTGGCTACTGCAAACACACAGCATACCAGAACTTAACCTCACTGGCTCCCAGATAACTCCCCCAGATCTGTGTGGCCCTCCCCCCCTCCTTCCCCCTCCTCCCCCCCTCCTCCCCTGGGAGTATAGTGTTCGCCCTCCCCACCTGCCCTGACCCACCAGGCGTCATTAAAAGCCCCCCGAGACGAGGCCTCTGGCACGGAACCACCACTTCCACAGTGTGCATTGGGTTTCCCCCCCCCATCTCTCCCCTCTCATCCCCCCCCCCCCCCCCTCCCTCCCGCATGCAGAGGGGAAACACCATCATAAAGAGAGCTCATGAAATCCTGATCCGACTAAATGCAGGAGCAGAAACCTGAGCAGACTAACGGGGGACCACAACACGAACCCACAAGTACACAACAAGGATGCACACACGTTATTCCCCTGCTGTCTTTAAGGAGATATATATTTATATAATATATATATTTATATATATATATATATATAATATTATATAGTAGTTATATTATTTTACCTTTGTCCAGTTCTACGTCTTTTTTGAGAGCAATGGAGTCAAATTCCTTCACATAATTGGCCAATAAAGCTCATTATTCATCAGCTTATTCTCTGTGTACAGGAACACACACACACACACGCACACACACACACACACTAACTAAGCCATATACTTCGGTCAGTCACTAGGCAACATGTCTGCAGGCAGTTAAATAATCTAGTTGTTCGTTTTAATGTATAATCGGAATATAAAATAACAAACGTGTGCACGATTATCTAGAAGCTGGAATTTATACAAACAACATGAATATTCATGAGTCTAAAGCGTTTCTATTTATAAGTGTGTGGTGGTTCAGAGAGTCTCTCACCCCCAGCAGGTCTCGTCAGGCCGCTGTCGGGCCGGGGGGCGCCCGGGGGCAGGGGGGGGGTTTGAGGGGGACACGGTCTGCTCCTCAGGCTCTGCACCTCCCTCCTCATCTCCTCCATCCTGCGCTGGAGCTCCTCCAGCTCCTGCTGCAGACGCTCCTTCTCCCCCCGCAGCAGGTTCCTCTCCCCCGTGGCCCGGCTCAGCGCCTCCTGCAGCCCCGACTGGGCGGCCTCCCCTCCGGGACCCCCGGCCTCCCCTCCGCTCAGCCGGGACACCAGCACCTCCAGCAGGCTGAGGCGGGCCTTCAGGCCCTCCACCTCGGGGCCCCCGGTCTGCGGGCAGCTGGCCTCGGCGGGGCTCGGCACGGTGAAGGTGTACTGGCACCGGCCCCCCCGGTCGTTGCCCCTCCACAGGGCGGCTCGGTCCTGAGCCTCTCCTCCCAGCAGGAGGACACACACACACAGCGAGAGCAGGAGCAGCATCGTGGGGACCGTCCTCAGATCAAAGGTCACTTTAAATTCTTCTGTCCGGTCTTCTTTTATTAGTCAGCTCTAAACTTCAACTCTCCTTTAATCATTTACTAACTCCCAACTTCCTCCTGATTCCTGTCTTTTCTCAGGTGTCTCTTCTTCTTCTTCTTCTTCTTCTTCTTCTTCTTCTTGTTCCTCTTCCTCTTCCTGTCTCTCCTCAGTGGACGGGTCTGTAACACTGAGCTCTCCCAAACAGCTCACAGATATTTATACTATCTGGAGGGGAGGGGAAGAGGGGAAGAGGGGAGGAGAGGTGAAAGGAAAGGAAAGGAAAGGAGGGGAGTGAGGGATAAAAACCTCGGGGGGAGGAGGAGGACGAGGGAGGGGAGAAGGAAAGAGAAAGTCATGGAATGAAGGTGGTTTTGGGGACAAAAACATATTTTCTTTACATAAGTTTGAGTGTCGTTCTGCAAAAGCTGTTTTTTAATTATTTTTTACTTCAGGGTCCAACATGACAGCATCTGTGTTTTAAATCTCTGTAGCTCCGCCCCTCCAGTGTCCTCTGCTCATCTCTTGTCCGTAGAAACATCCCATAATGTGCGTGATGTGTCGGAGGGGCTTTGGCCCCCGGCATGGGGCCTCAGTGGATACGATTACCTCGGAGGAGCCCGGTGGAGGAGCCCGGTGTCCCCTTTCATATCGGTAGGGGGCCAGACCGGGACGCCAGCAGCCGATGAGGGCTGTCATTAGGAAGGTCGAGGGTCAATCGATGAGCGCTGACCCCTGACCCCCCGACATAGACCCGGGTCCCTCCGGCTGAGTCCGGGTCTGAGTGTGTCTTCATGCTGCAGACTGCACTCAGATGTCCATTTGGTACGAGCCGAGTGAGCCGCCGGGCACCATTCCTCCTAAAGCTCACTTCCTGTCCGCCTCTCGTCCCCGTCTCTCTGGCATGTGGATGATCTCTGCTTCATTTCCACTGAAGCCGGATGAGAAGATGTGGAAGAGAGCCACTCTGAGATGCACGCGATGAGGCAGGTGTGCCGACGCACGCTTACCCTCATGTCCTGCCTCCTTGTTTTGGTTCCTAGGATCTCTCCTGGCTCCTCTCCTGCACTTCTTTTGTTCAGATTTCTTGTCTTGTAGAAATAAAGGTGCAAACTAGAACCATTTAGGGTTCTTTGGCTTGTCCTCATAGGAGAAGCCTTTTCAGTTCCTGGTAGAACCTTTTATAAAGTTGCACCTAGAACCCAACATAAAGGTTTATACCTAGAACCATCTGTAAAAGGTTCCACCCAAAACCCCAAATGAGAGGTCCGACAGAAAATCCTTTGATAATGTAAAGGTTCCACCTCGAACCCTCTCTGGAGGTTATATCTAAATGACTAACTAACTAACTCTTTGTCTCACAAAGAACCCCTGAAAAAAAAAAGGGTTCTTCATAGGCTGCAACCTCTGGTTCTCTCTCCTGACCACCAGGGGGCGACTCCTCTGGTTGTATAGAAGTCAAAGCTTCATGTGTTAAAGCTGCATTCTCTCTCCTGACCACCAGGGGGCGACTCCTCTGGTTGTATAGAAGTCAAAGCTTCATGTGTTAAAGCTGCATTCTCTCTCCTGACCACCAGGGGGCGACTCCTCTGGTTGTATAGAAGTCAAAGCTTCATGTGTTAAAGCTGCATTCTCTCTCCTGACCACCAGGGGGCGACTCCTCTGGTTGTATAGAAGTCAAAGCTTCATGTGTTAAAGCTGCATTCTCTCTCCTGACCACCAGGGGCGACTCCTCTGGTTGTATAGAAGTCTATAGAAAATGACTCTACTTCTCTCTTGATTTATTCCCTCAGTAAACATTGTAAACATGAGTTTATGTCTCAATCTCTAGTTTCAAGTCTTCTTCAATACAGCATGATGTTCATTTAGTAAATTATGGTCCATTTAGAGTCAGACAGACCATAAAGAGGGGATGCTTTAGGGCGGGGCTACAGGGTGATTGACAGGTCTCTACCACTGAGTTGTCCTTGTTTTCATCTTAGAGCTTTAACCAAACCTCTCGTGTCTCCTCTGGTTGCAAAAAGACAAGATGGCGGCGGCCAAAGTCCCGACTCAAGGCTTCACTTCGCAACGGGTGACGTCACGGTGACTACGTCCACTTCTTATATTCAGTCTATGGTTCTCCAGAACCCTTTCGGAGCCCTTAGTTCTCAGAGTGATCCGTCTCTGACCCTCCAGGCCTCTGAACCCTACAACACCACCCTAAAACACCACCCGACCCGGAGGCTTCCCTCCAGGGAGGCTCGGGGGCAAAGGGTGCACACCCTTCAGAAAAACACTTCCTCCTGCAGCTTGTTTACAGACAGCTGGTGCTGCACCTGAGACGGCCGCCTCTGATTGATGAGGCAGGGCGCTGATTGGTCGGGCAGATGGAGGAGTGGATGAACGAGGTGGAGTTCAGTCTGCCTCTGGAAAACATCCTCTTACAGGAAATATCTTCGGAGTGAGAAACTGAAGAGAGGCTGGAAGGTGGGTCACTCCTTTATTTCACTGAGTGAAATAAATCATCAAAGGAGGAAAAGATGAGAGAAAAACCAGGTGAAAGAAACAGAGGCGAGAACGAGAGAAGCTCCTGGAGGAGGAGGAGGAGGAGGAGGACGTTTTATTCAAGTACAATCGGAAATGTATTCTCCACCTCTCTCTCCCCCGGGGTGTTTTCCCCAACAATTCTCTCTCTCTCTCTCTCACCCCTGTGTTATAATTCAAATACCCTCTGCTCTGCCCGGCGTCTGAGGTCATCATGAGTCCTGACGGCGGACCACAACACACTGTGCTGCCATGTGGGCGTGTCTCCAGTGTTCTCTCATGCACAAGAATATATATATATATATATATATATATATATATATATATATATATATATATAGTAAAGTGTTCCTCTGTAATACAGCTGGACAGTCCTGACCAGAGGCTAAAGCCGGTGTGAATCTGAGTTCACATGCGAGGATATGTTTGTGTGCTTATGATTAACAACAGCTGTCAGCATCAACACGTTGCAGGTTCACTGAGAGGAACTCTTCATAACTCTCCTCTCTGCAGTCCATTCATTGCTTTCATAGGATATGTAGACATGTAATACTTTACACTAAGATGTAACGATTTGGACCCAAATCCATCAACGACACTATTAAATACACATCAATTAGTTTTCACCTGGAAATAAGAGGTGGTTTGGGGGTTCAG
>JACSYO010001431.1:15000-40000 GCA_016806645.1 Ophiodon elongatus
TAAAAATATATATATATATATATATATAATATTAATATTATATATATATATATATATATATATATATATATATATATATATATACAGACAGCCTGCCTACCTTCATGTCTCTCCACCACATCCTCCGGTGCAGCTGTTTGGCTCGGCTACTGAAGGCCGACGCGTTGTCTGAGAGGCTCTCTGGGGCACGGCGTGCGTCCACAGCACGGAGGAGGAGGAAGAGGAGGAGGAGGAGGAGGAAGAGGAGGAAGAGGAGGAGGAAGAGGAGGAGGAGGAGGAGGAAGAGGAGAAAAAGACAAAAAATCTGTTAATCACGAACGTAAACAAAGAAGAGGTGACTCAGAAGAGCCTGGCTGTGTGTGTGTGTGTGTGTGTGTGTGTGGGTGGGTGTGGGTGTGTGTGTGTGTGTAGGTGTGTGTGTGTGTGTGTGTGTTATGTAACCTGTTGGTGAGATCATCCCACCAACAGTTTGGCATCACGCGGTGAACAACAACTCTCTGAGTTTGTCCTCAGGAGGAGGAGAGTGAAAACACATTTCCTCAAACCGCCTCCCGTCGCCTCGCTCGCCCACGCTGCTGAGGCTGCGTGTCGTTGGAGCTGGATGTTCAGACGTGTTAACGGGAAGGTCACGGCTCCTTTAGCGCACGGCGCCGCCACCATGTAGGCCCGTTAACGACCCGCCGCCGGAGGGAGGGGGGGACGCTTGGACCAGAGGCTCCTGAGGAGACGCTTGTTGATCTTCAGGAGTTTTACCGTACACACACATGGCGCAGATGTGTTCCAGATGTGCGCCTTTGTCTCTTCATCTCGCGGACGAAGGAGACGTGTGCGTGTCCCGCTGAAAGGCGACGCTTGAAGCAGAGAGAGAGAGAGAGAGAGAGAGAGAGAGAGAGAGAGAGAGAGAGAGAGAGAGAGAGAGAGAGAGAGAGAGAGAGAGCTGTCCAAAGCTTTCAGACACACACCTGCTAACACACTCAACCTGGACTTGTCATTAGGAGCTTTAACGGGTAACAACGTTGGTCTCTGTAGTGAAGACGAGTAGAGATGTGAGTGAAGACGAGGACAGAGACTTTGTTTGGAGCCAATCAGAATGTGAGTTTAAGATCTGTGATGTCACTTCCTTCTCTGTTTGTGTAATTCATGCAGACCTCCCACTTGGAATCTGCTGACTCACTGAGGTGAAGCCCCGCCCCCCGTCCCCCGTCCCCCCGTCCCCCCGTCTCCCGCTGTTGACTACAGCTCTGTCTCCGTAACAAGGTCCCATGGCGGTCCACTGGAAAGGGGGCGGGACTTCCCCTCTCGATACCTGTTGACTAGACTCCAGCTAATTATATCTAATTATTGATTCTAATCATCAAATAATCGTTTCAGTCAATTTAAAGAGTTTCTTTGTCGGATGCTTGTAAACTGATTATGAGTTTTGGAACCAGACATTTGAAGATGTCAGTCTTTTGGACACAGCCTTTAAATATATTATAAATATCATAAAGTGTATTACTTGTCTGTTCTTGCTTGAATTTGGAATTTATCATGAGCAGAACATTTCCAGCTCAGTAATATCTCACATGCAGGTCTGAGGTCTCACCAAGTGGAGGGCGAACCCAAACCGTGACTTTAAGATGATCAAAGACCATCAACTAAATGAGATTGTGCCAACTTCATTTTACTTTGTAAATCAACAAAACGCACACGGGTTTAGCGCGTGGAGCTCGTAGAGCGTGTGGAGCGTGTGGAGCGTGTTTACCGTGTGTAGCGTGTTTAGCGTGTTTAGCGCCTCATTAAGGAAACACAGCTGTGACTCACCTGACTTGTCCTGCAGGTCGTCGAGCCGCTCGCCCCTCTCGATCACCTTGGAGATGTTCTCCTGCATCACATCGATCACCTCGTCCACCTGAGACTGCACCCTGAGGACAGTCACAAACAATACACGAGTCATAAACAATACACGAGTCATAAACAATACACGAGTCATAAACAATACACGAGTCACAAACAATACACGAGTCATAAACAATACACGAGTCACAAACAATACACGAGTCACAAACAATACACATCAATCGTGAATGATAAAAGGTACAATTGCTCTTTTCTTTTGTGGCACGAAGCCAGTCCTATTGAGAGTCACCCTGAGCGATACGTCTCATTGGAGGACGTTTGCAGAGAAGTAGCAGATAAATAAAAGCTGCAGAGATTCATAAGGGAGCCGCGAGACAAAGGAATTAGTTTTTTTCTAACTGATGACTTTTTCCAGCCCCATCACACTGATTGTCTCGGACAAGGAGCTGCAGGGAATTATCAGTCCTGGACTTCAGCTTGATTGCACGTCGAAGACGGAAACATTAAACATGCAGAACCAGAACCAGAGCAAATCACAACCGGGAACCGGGGTGGGGTTGGGGAGCGGGGGGGCGGGGGCATGGGCTGCTCACGAACACCCGGGGGAGAAGCTGACTTGAAACAGGTTCAGGAGGAAGAGGAGCGATGTGCAGACATTCCTGAGGCCGTGCTCACTGAGCGTCCTCGTCCTGCTCTGAGACTCAAGTCTTCAGAGTTCTCACGCTTTGTTTTGTAAGAAAGAAAGATCCTCGTAAAGATGGCACCTTAACCCTTACAGCGCCCGTCTCCACGGTAACACAACGGTGAATGAGCCTTTGGCACTCTGGTGAAAGTATTGCAATATTTATGTATTATGCATTATGTATTATGCATTAAGCCTTATGTATTATGTATTATGTATTATGTATTATTTATAGGTGTCTGTGGAGACATTCCCAGGAAACCAACTGCATTACAGTTTCTTCTCCATTGTATACAATCGATACAAGCGTTGACACTTTTCAGAATTGTGTGCATCGTTCCATTTACCGGAGTCAACGGGGGAATGTCACCACAGACCGCAAAGATAAAGATATTGTAATACTTTTATCAGAGTGCCACAGGATCGATCACCGTTGGTAACTATAAATGACCTCACAGACATTTATTTTAAAATGAAAATCTTCCAGATTGCAACTTGAAGAAGGTGAACACCTGTGTTTACCCCTTTTGTTTGTTTAGACAAACCAATCACAGCTCTTTAAAGGTATGTGTCACGTCAGCCACACCGATGCCTCCCGCTGAGCCCGTCTGGTTTCAGGTGCTCAACACTTCTCACCGATCGGGAGAAACAACCCGTCTGCTCCGCGGCCTCCCACCGGAGTCTGACGTGGAAACAGACGGCGGAGGGACCGGGGGCGTCTCGGGAACGTTACACAATGACCTGCACACGGCGGCCGGCCTCTCTTACGCAATCCGCTGTAGACACGACCGGCCTCGGTTGCGTAACGCCGACACCTAAACTCCAGACTGCCCCAGACCTCTGGCTTCTCGTGGATGTGGAGGAATGTGTTCGTACTCACTGCTTGAATTTGTCATTGTGAGGTCCAAATCTGGGTCCCGTGGGTCCTCGCCTGGAGAACAGGTATGAGTTTAACTGAATGTTCAGCTGCAACGACTTATTTTGCCGTTGATTTTGTGAAAAATTTAAAAAATGTAACAATCCATGTGAGTGTGACTGCGTTCGTCTCCTCTGTAAATTGTACTAAAATATATTTGCTCAATTTGTTAATAGAATTCAAACAAACTCACAGAAAGAAGTCTTCCTCCTCATCGGAGTCCTCCTCCAGTAGGTTCCTCTGCACAAGAGGAGAAGGTCAGAGGTCAGAGGTCGGATGAGGGTGAGTTCTGGATACTGAATGACTGTGATTTGAACAAGCTGCTGATACAGAGATATGGAAGCGGCCCCCGGGGGCCGATAGCTGATCGATAGAGGCTCCTTCTGCCCTGAGGAGCAGACAGACCCGACAACGCTGCTGTTACCGCGCACTTACGTTATGAGGACTTCCTCAAATAAATAACACTGTTGATGCTCTGCTCGCCAAACCCTAAATAAAAACTCTTCCTCAGAAACTGCCACGACCGCGTCTGAACCACTGATGGTTTTAATATGCGGAGAAAGCGCCGAGTCTGTAAAATGTTATTCGGGGAGAATCAGTGAGGACAGCTGCCTGAAAGCGGCCGGGAGACGGTGAGTCTGTTTCCCATCGGACCAGAAGGACGATGGCTCCTGCTACTGGGAGGCGAGCTCGTCGTGGGATGGCGGGCGTCGAGCATCCATTAGTTCAGGAGCAGCATAAATCACATAGTTTACGTTAAATTATTCCATTTCTTTTAATCACGACGCCCCTCGCAAAGAGCAGAGAGCTCGGAGGAAGAAAACCGCGGCTGTTCTGTGTCGACAGCTGCAGGCCGCACATTGTGCCCGTAAACATTTAACACACTGTCATCTGCACGAAGCGGAGGGGCTGCTGGCCATGTGATGGAGGAGGTGATGCCATGTGATGGAGGGGCTGCTGGCCATGTGATGGAGGAGGGCTTTACGAGGCACTAACCGCTCCTTCTCTCCACCGTCTGGCGTCGCAGGGAGAACTGGTAGTTATTATCGGAGGGCAGGAGGTGGGCGACCTGTTACGCAAGTCTCCCCGTAAGCTTGGCTTTGATCCCGGATCAACACAATAGCAAAGAGGATTTCACAGAGGAACAGAGGACCGAGTGAAGTCCAGAATCAGGGGGAGGACAGGGGAGGGGGAGGTGGAGGTGGTGGTGGGGGTGGGGTCACTTTGATGAGAACCAGACATTTGGCTCCAGGAGTTTCTTCACTTTCCCTCCTTTGTCATTCACTTTTCCACAAATACTAATTTAATCATCATCTTCAAGCAGAAACCTGCCGACATCTGCTTTTTGACTTCTTTGTTTTTCTTGCAGCCAACATGGATGTTTTTGGGGCTGTACTGTATGTATTTGAAAGACACGTTTATATATTTTTGTGCCGCATGGGGGCAGTTAGCATGTTGGTGACGGGTCACGTCACACAATCAAGAGGTAAGTAGACACAGGTGTGTGGCCCGAGTGTGTTTGGACCGCAGGAGACGGCCTGAATGCTCCAAGACACAAAACAATGAGCTGCAATTTAAACACGGCAGACGACTAACACAGCTGCCACCTACAGCCACCGCGGGGTGGAGGGGGCCGGAGGGGGGTGGAGGGGGCTGGAGGGGGGTGGAGGGGGCCGGAGGGGGCCGGAGGGGGCCGGAGGGGGCTGGAGGGGGCCGGAGGGGGCTGGAGGGGGCCGGAGGGGGCGAGCGACCGAGGGTCACCTGAAGGTGTCACGAACTAGATGGAGACGGGACATTTAAAATAAAAAAAACATATCCGGAGTACAGCTCACAGACAGTGCTCATTTCCCCCATCCTGCATTCTGTATGCGTCCTCTACCCCCCCCCCCCCCTTTGCTTCTTGAGCATGAGCCAGAACCCAAACACCCCCCTCCCCCCCCCCTCTCCCCCGTGTCTCACCCTCTCGCTGCGAATGGATCCCGTGACCTCGTCATCATTGAGGTGCCGTTTGAACTTGGGGGGCATGTTGTCTTCAGGCTGCTCCTCCCGATCCGGCTCCCTCTGTGAGACAGGGGAGGGGGAGGGGAGGGGGGGGGGGGGGGGGGGGGGGGGGGGAGAGACGGAAGAGATCATGACGTGGACAGGCAACAACAATGGTCCTCATGAGTGTTTCACGCGGGACATGGCGGCCTGCTAGATGAGAGTACTTCTATATTTGGGAGTCAGACGTGAAGGATTTGACTTGCAGGTTTAACAAAGACCTTAAATCAAAACTCTGATTTCATTCATTTCCTCCGCAGTCTAATGTTTACGTCTAGATTCTGTTAAGAAAGCAGCTGTCTGTGAAATAATACTCCTCCGCTTTTCCTTTTCCGTCTCAGTAAACACAGAAATAAGAAATGTTACGACGTCCTATCCAGAGGTCTTGATTCCTCATATTCCTGACGCGAGCAGGCGTCGAGTCTCCAGGAAATGCCGTCATTGCTTTGTGTGGAAAAACTCAACCAATGTCGGATGTGGAAAACATGCTGTTCTTCCAATTACCCCCCCCTCAACCCCCCTCCCCCCCTCCCCTCAACCCCCCCTTGAGTATGTGTTTGGGTGCTACTTGTTCCAAACATCGCTTGCAACACAACACAACGGTGCCTCAGTTACACTAAAACATGTGACTACCAGGGGGAGGAGAAACACACACACACACACACACACACACACACACACACACACACACACACACACACACACACACACACACACACACACACACACACACACACACCAGCTTATACCATTGGATCCAGTTCACTGTCTCACTGTGGCTGTTTCTCAGCAGCTCCTTTTCTGGCGATACGGGTAAAAAGGCCGTTCGGCAGCCGGGAGAGCAGAGAGGAACTTTCCGGTAAACGGAGGTGAAGAGAGGCTGGGCGGACAGGGCTCGCTCTGAAGCAGCGACAGCAAGAAGAAGAAGAAGACAGAAAAAAAAGAGAGAGGAGAAGCCAACTCTGTCATGTTAGGGTTGCAGAAGGAGGACTTTTAAAAGCTGGAATCCAGAAATGTATTTTTTTTAAAAAAGCAGAAGTGGTGTTTTCTTTTTACCATAAAATTTAAATTACAGACGCACGTCTGGTCGAAAGAACTGAGGAAATTGCATAATAATGACTACAAGACTGTAGATTATTAATGACCACAATCAATACATGGATTGCAAAGTGTTATCCTCCTGGAGAGGATCAAGTGCAGCTATTTTTACTGCCACTTAATGGCATTAAGATCAAACAAGGACTCTTTAAAGGAGCAGCGCTGCTCTCGGGAACAGAAACTCAGGGTCCCGTGTTCCTTCAACTCAAGACAATATCCTCTAGACATGGAAGTGTTATGTGTTTCCCCTCCATCAAATGTTCAATGCACATTTCCCCAATATGTCAACATGTGGAAACCACCAACAGCTAATCGAGAACCAGAGGTCACACTCCTCAATAAACACTCGAATTTGTGGCCGAGACAGTTTTGTTTTCAAGACGTTTGGACATTTAAATTAAATTAAATTAAATTTAAATTTAATTGTTCAATTTTATTTTATTTTATTTGGACGTTTGGACATTTTAATTTAATTTAATTTAATTTAATTTAATTTAAATAAAATAAAATAAAATTAAACTGTCCAATTTTATTTTATTTTATTTAAATTCAAACTGCATTTGAATGTTGGTTCCCATCAAGAGACGCACCTGTCCAGGTGAACATAGGAGCCCCGGGACGATCCCGATTAGATCCCGATTAGCCGGCTAGATCTCAGCCGTTTGGCCACTTTTAACCGGTTTACCGGTTCGTTAAGCGCACGTTCAAATACGTCAGAGGGTCATTGATAACTATTACATCACCACACCGGAATAATTTAAGCGACAGCGGACCGATATGAACGCAAACACAAGCGAGCTAGTTCTCGTCTTCGGGCAGGTGTCACAGTTTAACGGGCGACCGTGTTAACTGGGGACTTTCAGCCCCAAAAAATAGGAAGAGAACGCATAGCTGTCCTCGCGCCTGTTTAAATGTTCTAATACAGTGTCAAACCCTCTCGTATATATCATATCAATATTAAACAATGCGGCATTCACGAGGACAGCCACGTGTTGTCTTCCCGTTTTCCAACAACTGTCGTAACCACGACAACAACGGACGCGTTCGGCTGAAAGCCGCCAGTTAACACGGTCGCCTGTTAAACCTTGACACGTTTAGCTACCAAGCTAAACTAAGCTAAGCTAAGGATGCTACCTGATGTTTTCCCCTCCACCACACACACAGAGATCCGGTTGTTCGATGCCGGAGAACTCGGAGCACACGGAGCCTCGGGTATTAATCCAGGTATGTGTGTGTGTGTGTGTGTGTTCAGTTGGTTTCGCGGCGGTGGGTTCACAGTTGCGTCATGATGGATGCTAGCGGTCCGCTCGTCTCTCCCTCCGGCTGCATCAGCTGACCAGGAAGTGAATGCAAACATCTGGATCAGCTGACCAGGAAGTGTACGTAAACATCTGGAGGAGGAGGAGAGGAACCGCTGCAGATGTTTTTATTATTTATGCAGCAAATATACCGATTCCTTGTGAAATATACAACTTTTGTGGTGTTTCTCTGAATAAATGTACACGTGTGAATTCAAGTGAACCCTCATATTTTTTACTTAACTTATTTAGATTGTAAGCTTTTTAGTATTTTTTTTACACCAACAAATGCACTTGGTTGCTATTGTAACTGCTAATTAAAATTTGACATTTTAAATGTTAGTAAAATCAAATTCATAGCTTTAATATATATATTATATTTATTTATGTAACATTATATATATGTATATGTATATTAAATGTTACATTGAAGTGAAGCAAATTATATATATATGTAATGTTACATTTTCAGCTGCAGTCCCTGGGCATTTTGTTGCTTGTATTCTCTTTTTGTTTTTACTTATACATGATCTCTTTATATATATATATGTATATATATATATATATATATATATGTATATATATATATATATGTATATATATATATATATATATATATATATATATATATATATATATGTATATGTATATATATATATATAATATATATATATATATATATAAATGTGCATATACTAAATAAAGAAGTTGATACAAACATACTTTAAGGACATGTTTCTAAGAACATATAGTCGAATACTTATGTTAATATACTTCAGTAATCCAGTTTATTATCACTCTTTTTTTATAGACAGAATGAGACAAAAACAACAATGCAAAACAAAACAAAAAATAATTAATTGAAAATAAATATGCACACTAGTTGTTGTTCAAATAAGGGTGGTTGAAATCATATTAATAATAATATCAATAATAATAATAATAACAATGCAAGTTGGCAACACATTGTTTTATAAGTAGTTTAAAAAAATATTTTACTAATAATAATTTCGCCACTGCCTGTTTTAGGGCACATGTGATATGTCTGCATCACCGGTAGATGGCAGCAGTGCGCATGCGCTAGCGAGCCTCTGCTACAATATAAAAAGAAGAAGAAGAAAACTTTTTACCGGAAGAGAGTTAGTGGCTATCTGTGTACCACGCTTAATTTACAGATGTATTAAGATGTTTTCCTGACTCACTGTTATATTTTTAAACAGAACGGTGTGTTTCTGTAACTGCAGGCGGTTAAAAACAAACAGTTTCCGGTCCTCCGGAGCTCGAGCCCGGTCTCCCCGGAGAGATGCAGAGCGCCGGTGGCGGCGTCGCGGAGCCCCGTCCCCTGTTCGGCGGCGCGATGTCGGCCGTCGTCCCGCGCGGCGCCAGGGACGCCAGCGAGCTGCGGGAGATCCCGGACAACCAGGAGGTGTTCGCCCACGAGCGCACCGACCAGAGCCTGATCGTGGAGCTGGTGGAGCACCAGGCCCAGGTGGCGGACCGGGACGCCGCCGGGCATCACTTCGAGGACATCGCGGGCAGCAACGGAGCGTCGGAGCCCGGTGCGTTTGAAGTGGCCGGCGTCGTGCGCATGCGCGAGTCCGAGCTGTCCCTCTCGAGCTGCAGCTCCGCCTGGACGCTGACGGGCACACAGTGCGTGTCCAAGTTCAACGAGGAGGCGAGGAACACGGTGACCCTCCACCTGGGTCTGATCCGCCTGCCGCAGTTCTCCACGGACGTCCTGGTCACCTTCAACGACCCGCAGAGCATCAGCCCCGCGAGCAGCAGCGCCGCGGCGGCCGGGACGCGCGGGGAGGGGGCGCCGTGGACCGTGCACGACTTCCAGCGCCTGGTGCAGACTCTGACTCTGCACAACCCCGGGCTGTTTGGGTAGCACCGCTCCTGGGGCCCTGATTCAGAAACGTATTAGGACTGTGTCTCTTCTTTCCCTAGGGGGGCCCCTGCAAGAATCCGGCCCCCAGCCGGCTGTGGATCTCAACCTGAGAGTCCCTTCCAGTGGTGGCTCCCCGTGACTCCCATCAGTGTACTGGTCTGCCCTTGAGGCTGACGTTGTTCTGACATCTAAAAATGAATTGATGACCAAAGGCCTCACGGTTTTGTCGTAATTAAAGTGTCGGATTGAAAATGCTTGACCATTTTGATTATTTTGACGTGTAATTGTTGGTTAAATATGTTCTGAAATTGGACTGTACTGTGGAGACGTACCGCAACTCTCACAGATCACATTCATGTGGCTTTTTGTTGTGAAGGCATTTCTGTCTTATGTGCTGGTCGGCGGCACCTGAGTGAAATATGGGTTTGAGACATAACCCCTCCACGTTCCCCTTCTCCCACTCAAGCTCTCCAAAAATACTTCCACCATCCTGTTAAGTGTGTTTTTATTCTTGGATACAAACATCTGGAGAGCAGATCCTTGCCCAGTATCTGTGATG
Source organism: Ophiodon elongatus (assembly GCA_016806645.1). NCBI lineage: Eukaryota > Metazoa > Chordata > Actinopteri > Perciformes > Hexagrammidae > Ophiodon > Ophiodon elongatus. The sequence continues at coordinate 25,324 of JACSYO010001431.1, forward strand.
CATAAACAAGGCCATTAAATATTCACCACTAACAGCCAGCTTGTGCTACTCTGGCTCTAACCTCTCTCTCTCTCTCTCTATCTATCTATCTATCTATCTATAAATTAGTATTTTTTTAACAGTATGACTAATAAAATCACACGTCATGGTCAAGTCAAGTCAGAAGGTTAAAGATCAGTTTCCACATGAGCTCCAGAGCGGTTCATATTCCCTCTGTGTCCTCAGACGGACTGAGTTTGGTCATAAACAGTGAACGTTGAGAGACAGTGGCAGCAGGAATATGTATCAGGGCAACTGTTTCCACCGTGTATTAATGTGGCCTCATGGTGGAATAATTCATCAGCCTGAATCCTTGAAAAAAAACAACCTGTTTTGGAAAGACTTCCTTCAGGTCGGGGATGGAAACTGACCCTCGTCACCTTTCCTCCGTTACGCGTTAATGTTATTTGAGGAAAACTTGAGTGCTGTTAAATAAAACCCGTCACAGCGAGGGAGTTCAGGTAAATCTTAAATAACAAATACAGGAGGACCTCCAGTCTGTCTCCCAAGACCTCATGAAGTCCGGCCTCCTCTCCTGACGGGGTCCCGGTGCAGCAGAGCCTCCTGACCAACATGCTGCTGGGTCCTCTACAGGCTGAACTGAGTCTCTCAGGCCGCAGGCTTTGGAACCAGCACCCAAAGGTCCCTCCAGGACACCATCATTAAGGCTTTGGAACCAGCACCCAAAGGTCCCTCCAGGACACCATCATTAAGGCTTTGAGGACTCAAAGCGTCTTCCAGGCCCTTTACAGGCAACTATGCTATACTATACTATACTATATTATATTATGCTATGCTATATTATATTATGCTATGCTATACTATACTATACTATGCTATGCTATACTATTTTATGCTATACTATGCTATGCTATACTATATTATGCTATGCTATACTATACTATGCTATGCTATACTATATTATGCTATACAATACTATGCTATGCTATGCTATACTATATTATGCTATGCTATACTATATTATGCTATACTATGCTATACTATATTATGCTATGCTATACTATATTATGCTATGCTATACTATACTATGCTATGCTATACTATATTATGCTATGCTATACTATATTATGCTATGCTATACTATACTATGCTATGCTATACTATATTATGCTATACTATGCTATGCTATGCTATACTATATTATGCTATGCTATACTATATTATGCTATACTATGCTATACTATACTATATTTACAGGCTGGCTGCTGGGCGACTATAACATAAAAAAAAGGCTAAATCTCTTTTTTTTATTAATTTAGCAACGTCATATTGTGTCTTAACTATGCTGAGTATATGTATCATATTAAAATAAACATTTATATTCATGACAGTTTGAATTGGGGCTGTTACAGACGTGATATAAATAAAATAGTATTTATATCGCACTTTTACTGAATGCTGACAGTTAACTGTTGACTTTTAGTCCCAGAGGACAAAAGGAGGGACGTTACCATGGCGATGTCTTTGACTTCTAGTGACCTGGCACAGTCTGGTCTCCTTAATGAAGACAGAATACTTATAACAATTTGTTACTTTCTGGCAAGTCCCCCCCCTCAAAAACCAACATCATAGGACTAAACAAGTTCAGTCATGTCACGACTATTCGCCTCCTTTCTTCTCAAGAAGCATCACTTTTACTTGCCGAGTGTCGTCGTCCATAAGCAGGGGAAGAAGAGCTCCGTGTTTCTATGAAATCATTCAATCTGTGTTGAAATATTTGATAAAACACACAAGTTAACGGGCATCAACATTCATAGCTACTGCCTCTCATGGAATGTGAGTGTTTGAGTGTTTGAGTTCACCTGGGAGACATCAGTCACAGGTGGAGTTCCTGCTCAGAGACTTCCAGCTCCAGGGTCATTTATTGCCCAGACTCCCCTGCTATCTCTGTAGTGTTTGTACTGAACCCCCCCCACTCCCCCCCCCCCTCACTCTGGACTCCAGCCTGAACATCTTCCCTGTCTGCTGCTCTCATCAGCTCCCTCCTGTCTTACCCGTCAGTCTTCAGAAGTACAGCTGTGGAACAATGAAACCAGCCTCGCAACAATGTTCTGGTATCTTCCCATATTATCTGGAATATATATATATATATATATATATATATCTTCCCATATTATATATATATATATATATATATATATATATATATATATATATATATATATATATATATATATATATTTTTTTTTTATTTATTTATTTATTTATTTTAAATACTTGATTCTTAAACATTCTGACCCCTGACACGTGGAAGTCTTAAACAAGGTTGAACCACAATGAACTCAAACACATGACACACACACACACACACACACTTTAGAGTGGAAACTCTCACAGACACAAACAGTGAAACTAAGATTGTTAGAAAATGATTATTTCTGCAGCATGATTTATTTATGTTTTCTCTCATTATTCACTTCTGTCTATTTACTCATTCAAACTGTTTCCTTTCAACTTGCAGTCAGTTTGTTTCTGTTGTCACTGCGGACACAAATGCCTCAATACATTCATTACAAACGATGACTCAGCACATCTTCCTCCCATCGGTGTGTCAGTCCTTCATCTCTGATGTTGGGAAAGAAATAAAAAAGGAAATCTTCACCAGGAATACCAATGCAATACAATGACATGACTCTTCAGTCCTCCCGTTTCTTCTTCTTCTTCTGGCCCGGTGCCGAGTTGCCCGGTGCCGAGTTGCCCGGTGCCGAGTTGCCCGGTGCCGAGTTGCCCGGTGCCGAGTTGCTGCTGGCCTGAGAGAAGTGCTCCGACATGGCAGCCAGCGCCCGGTAGCGGTGAGAGATGCTGTTCTTCACGTCTTTGGGCAGTTCAGCGTAGCTGCAGACGAGAGGGAGGCAGAACGAGTCAGCACGGTGTGTTGACCTCTGGCGCCACCTTGTGGTGGGAACAGGACATGACATGCAGTCTTTGCTCACGTTTTGTCATATCCCTCTGGCTGGAAACACGGATCCCATCCAAAGTCTCGAGGCCCCCTGGGTTCCACAATGTGTCCCTTCAAATACCAAGAGGAACGCGTGAATGGATTATTATGACAAAAATAAAAAAGGAAACACAAACACATGCATGCATACACACTCTGACTGACCTCGGTTTTCCCTCTGAACAGCTGCACCGGCTCATCTTTCCCAGCAGAGTAAGCAAAGGTGCAGAGAGCCCACGCGGATTTATCTTCAAACCCAGCGAGGAGTTTGTACAAGCCTGCAACAGAACATTCACCCAATCAGAGACCGGCTTTACGTGTCTCTGTTAAAACATCCCGGCTGGTGTCCACCATTACCTTCTGCCTGGAGTTTATCCAGGAACCACTTTCTACAAAACACAAAGTAAAGTTGCATGTATAAATATCCATTTGCACTATTATAAAGATACAGATATCGGCAGACGTGGACGTTATTGTACTAACATGTAGGGACCAGGGAGGCCTCCCAGAGCCGTGTAACACAGACAGGTGTCCTCCACGATGACCGGCCCGTCAATCTGAGGGGGAGAAACAAAAACACTACATCAGACACACACGCACACACACACACACACACACACACACACGCACACACACACGCACACGCACACGCACACACACGCACACGCACACACAACAGTGTAGTTACTGTACCTGCTGTGCAGCCTCCTTACACTTCTGTATGGAGATCTCATCTGGCTCCCCTTGGTATTCAGGCACTGGGTGAAGACATATTTAGGTGAGCGATGACGACAGGCATATATTTAATCTACCGGTGGTCTCTGCTTTGATACTTACAGTCAATCTTTTTTGACACTAGTTTGTAGGGAAACCTGTCTCCCAGGATCTGAATGACCTGATGGATGTGATTAAAAAAAAAAAAAGAAGGAGGACAAATGAAACCAGGGATTTCTTCTGTCATAAATTACAGCTCATACTGACAGTCTATATTTAGCTGGCATAGTCTGGAACAGCATAAAAGGCAATAAGTATTCAAGTATATCCGGTAATGAAACGGTTAAATAGGTATAAGTATTCAAGTATAAATGTCTCAGGTATAAAACATTTAATTCTCACCTCTTCGAGTTTTTTCGCGTTTCCAGTCACGAAGACCACGGACCTCCCGGCAGGCACGGCCATGTTGAATGAACCCGGCGGACTAACGACGGGGGACCAAAACCACTTCCGGCTCGGCAACGGCCAATGAAATCAGCCCCGAGAGCCTCAGCGAATCACCGGGCCGCGTGTAGCCCCGCCCTTTAGAGAAACCCACCAATCAGCGAGCGGTGCCGCCAGCGATGTCGTCCGACCGGAAAAGTCAGATTGCCATGTGGACAAGTTGCTGTCAACAGACTGTCGCGGTCAACTAAAACGGGTTTTTGGTTGCCGACAATGAGTCTTTTACCTCGGACAGCCGAGGAGTTCAGCTCCGCGGAATACTGGGAGAGGTTCTTTAAGAAGCGCGGGGAGAAGGCCTTCGAATGGTACGGAGACTACAACAAGCTCTGCGGCGTGCTGCACAAGTACATCAAGGTCCAGGATAAGGTGAGGCAACTACAGCGGGACACAGTACCTGTAGCCGTAACCATGGGGATGAACAAGAGGCTCTACTGCGCATGTCAACACAGCATAAACTATGTGGGACAAAATGACTTGTCACCCACTTCCTACTGTATTTGTCTGCTCAACTTTCATCTCAATAATGTGCAAGTTATTTGTGTTAAAGGCAGTCAAAGGTGTAGAATGACGGTGTCTCAAATAATAATATTAATATTGTCTTATATAGACAGTTAGTGAGGGCAATGTCAACTTTTTAAAGGTAAAATGTAATTCACGAGGGAAGTTTCATAGTAATACACGCCTAATTATTCCTGAGATGTGAGCAGATGTGGAGGAAGTACTCAGAAGCCAAAAACCAGTGAAAAGAATACTCCATGAGAAGAAAATGTCCTGCATTGAAGAGCTTACTCAAGTAAAAGTACATTAGCATGTGCGTGAGTTCTTATTATTTCTTATTATAACATTTTACAGCTCTTGATGTTAAATCTACAAAAATGCATCGTGTCTGCAAGCGCGTCATGTGTTTTGCATATTCAATTTGAATCTGCAACTTTATCTGACAAATAAATAACGTTGAGGACTAGAAGTATAATGTAGCATAAAATGGAAAAACTTAAGTTCAGGAAGTGTGTTGACTGACTTTCCTCCACCGCTAACGACCACGGCTGGTGAGTTAACGGAGCTGTGTGGTTCAGGTGTTGGTGGTCGGCTGTGGGAACTCTGAGCTGAGTGAGCAGATGTACGATGTCGGCTACAAACATCTGACCAACATCGACATCAGCGAGACGGTGGTGACCCACATGAGCCAGAGGAACGCCGAGCGCCGGCCGGGCCTCAGCTTCCAGCAGGTGGACGCCACTCAGACGCCCTACGAGGAGGCCAGCTACCAGGCCGCGCTGGACAAGGGCACGCTGGACGCCATGGCATCGGAGGAGGAGGGCGCCCTGGCCCGGGGCATGCTCACCGAGGTGAGAGGGCGGCGGGTCGGGGTGCGGGGTGCACGGACCACGTGTGTTCTCCCTCGGTCGACTCACCGCCGTGCTCCCGTGTTCTTTAGGTGGGCCGCGTGCTCGGCGTGGGCGGGCGCTACGTGTGCGTGACGCTGGCGCAGCAGAGCGTGGTGACGCTGGCCGTGGAGCACTTTGTCCAGCGGGGCTGGGCCGTGAGGCTGCACTGCCTGCAGGAGGACGGCGGCGCGGAGGAGGACTCCTTCGCTCTGCCCGTCTTCGTGCTGGTCTGCACCAAGTTCCGCCAGCCGATGCCCGCGCCCCTCCTGGAGCTGTGCCTCGGGGAGGACGGGGCCCCGGCGCGTCTCGCCCGGGTGGAGGACCTGCTGTCGGCCGTGCGGGAGCAGCAGGCGTACTCCGTGTTGAAGAAGAGGCTCCGCACGAGCACCGACGCCGGCTCCAGCCTCGCCCTCAGCCTGTGCCACGCCCGGACCGGCCTCCCCAGGTACACCCTCACGGTGCAGGACTGTCCCCCGGGGGCCAAGGTGCCCAGGTCTAACCAGTTTGCTATTTTCATCGGTGAGCTCTCCGGTCCTCGTGTTCGTGTCCCTCCTGTGTGAACCCTGTGCTTGTGTTGACCCCCCTGTGCTGCTCCCTCAGTGCCTCAGGGCAGTGAGACGGCCTGGCTCTACAGCTCCGCCGAGGGCCGGAGGCAGCTGGCGGCCAGCGCTAACTTTCGCCGCCTGGTTGTCGCGGCGATGCACAGGAACCAGGAGTACGTGGACATGCAGGCCGTGCAGGCGGAGCTGTCGCCCATGGTGATGGACCTGGCTCCCCCGGGCATGCCGGCCCACCAGCAGGTGAGCACACGCAGACCAGCCGCCTGCAAAGGGAACAGGAGAGCAGAATCTGCGTGGGCGTGTTCACCCGAGCCCTCTGTCCCTGTCAGGTCCCGTTCCTGTCCGTGGGAGGAGACCTGGGCTGGCGTGAGGAGGTCAGCAGGGGCGTGAGCGCGCTGAGCGGAGAGTTCTGTGTGGAGAACGTCAGGGGGGAAGACGGGGAGCTGTACCGGAGACTCGTCTTCCTCTCCAATACGGCACTCGTCCAATCAGAGAGCCGCCTCGGCCCTTCAAGTGGTCGGTTATGTTTCCTTCTTCACTGACATTTATTCGCTCTCCTTTTTCTTTATGATAAATAATATACATTTAGTCGTGGCTGAGAGAGCTAGGGAAGGTATGACACCCGGAGAGAATCTGGTACATCAACCTTTCATTAATCTAACGACTTCAAGTTAACTGTATACAATACTTTAGAGTACAATAACAGCAGAAACGATGAGACAAACATTAAAAAGGACACACAATATATAATATTATGATATCTTAATAGTTTATTATGCCTGCCTGAGGATCTGAGAGCGGCTGGAAGTGTTAAAATCTTATTTTATTATTTATATTCTCTTTTTTTTACATTATTTTATTCACTTATTTTATTGTATTTAAGTTGTATATTTGTATTTAATTGTATTATTCTAGTTTTTATTTTAAAATCTTCTATTGTTATTATAGCTTTTACTTCTGTTTTTTTTTTGTTTATCATTTTATTGGTCTCAAATTGTCGATATTGCTGAGTTGCTTTAGTCTTTTGCTGTTTCCACGGCCCACACTGGTTCCATCTTATCTCCGGAGGCACTTTGTTGTGACGTATGAAAGATGCCTCACGAATAAAGTTTGACTGATTGGTGAAAACGTAGCTGTAGATCGATGCAAAGAATGAATATTTATGTTTTTCCCGCAGCATCAAGTCACAAGAAGAGAAACAAAAAGAAGGTGAAGCCCCCAGCGTCCTCCTCCTCTCTGTCCGTGGACAGCGGCTTCCTCTGCTGCGCTCACCACGAGGTCATGGTGGCCGGCCTCGCCACGCTGGGCGTCGGCACGCCGGAGAACAAAGGTCAGTTCAGACCGGTTTCTATCAGGAAATCATCGCACTTGCTTGAGCGTCACCTGTGATTTGTTTCCGTTTGTTTTTCATCCGCTGCGCCTCCCCTCTCAGGCGTGCCGGTGTCGGTGCTGCTGGTGGGGCTCGGTGGAGGAGGCCTGCCTCAGTTCCTACGGGACTTCGTGCCCGGGGTCACCGTGGAGGTCGTGGAGCTGGACCCCGTCGTGCTGCAGGTGGCGGAGGAGTGGTTCGGGTTCAGGCCGGACGAGAGGCTGACCGTCACCCTCGGAGACGGCCTCGAGCGCATCTGCGCCCTGGAGGAAGGAGGTCGGTGTCAAAGGTCAAAGGTCAAAGTGAGGCTGCGTTGATGGGTACGTGAAACAGGAAGTGACGGCTGTTTCTTTCCCCCGAAGGTGATCGTTTGTTTGACGTGGTCATGTTCGATGTGGACAATAAAGACAGCTCTGTGGGAATGAGCTGTCCCCCGGAGGCCTTTGTAGAAACCTTGATCCTGCAGAAGGTCTGCAGACTGCTCACCCCCAGAGGTACGGGATTTACAAATATGATTTATTTCCTCATCTTTAATTCATTCTGTGCATTTTTTGGTTATAAAGGCCTTTTATCAAATGAAAGGTTGCACCCTTATTTGAATCGTTTTGGAAGGCAACACAAATCTTCTCAATATTGTCTCATCAAAGTCTGTTTGTGTACCTGGAGATGAATATAAACAAGTCTTTTCATTGTTCCTTTTCTGTGAGGGAATAGAAAGTTGGTCTTCCTGTTTGAGAGCCGGGATTCAAACCTGTGATCTACCGTATTTTATTTGGCTTGAACCCGGCAGGCCTTCTTAAGAAGCAATCATGAAGAACATGCAGTATGTTTCATCATGTCATGTCCTCTCTTCTCCTCTGTCTCCTCTCCTCTCCTCTCCTCTATCTCCTCTGTCTCCTCTCCTCTCCTCTCTTCTCCTCTCCTCTATCTCCTCTCCTCTCCTCTGTCTCCTCTCCTCTGTCTCCTCTCCTCTGTCTCCTGTCCTTTGTCTCCTCTCCTCTCTTCTCCTCTCCTCTGTCTCCTCTCCTCTCCTCTGTCTCCTCTCCTCTGTCTCCTCTCCTCTCCTCTCCTCTCTTCTCCTCTCCTCTCCTCTCCTCTCTTCTCCTCTCCTCTCCTCTCCTCTCCTCTCCTCTCCTCTGTCTCCTCCCCTCTCTCTCCTCTCCTCTGTCTCCTCCCAGGCGTCTTCATCCTGAACCTCGTGTGTCGGGACTCGGTCTTGAGGCAGAGCGTGCGTGAGCGCGTGAGCGCCACGTTTCCCACCGTCCTCTCTCGAAAGGTCGAAGGTGAGGTCAACGAGGTCCTGCTGTGCTCGCGCGGAGCGGACGGGACGTCGGACGCCGCCACGCGCATCCTCCCGTCCCTGGACCGGGCCGCCCACAGTCTGCAGGGCGCTCTGCGCTCCGGCGGGACTGGAACCAACCGCCTCCCACATATAGACATCGCGGAGCTGTTGAAGGACCTGAGAGTGGAGTGACGTTTGTTTGCGACCAGAGGGGATGTGATTTAATCACGTGGAAAGCCAGAGAGAGAGACATTACAATGTAATAAAAAGTATTCTGATGCATATAAAGTATTCTGTATCATATACAAACACAAGTAAAGAACATTTTTTATCTGAATGTGGTGCTTCTACAAAACAAAACAGATCCCCAGTGCTGTTAGATATTTTGAATTTGCATTAAATGTACCCTTCAGTTTCTCTTTCACTTGCTTCCCTTCACATTGCCCAAAGCATGCGCGTGGGATAGCCGTCGGGGGCCCGTCTGATAAATCGCTGCACTTTCATAATTGGCCAGGAAGTGTGTCCCTCTTATGCATAAAGGGGATTGCCGAGTTAAAAACCTGCGCATGCGCACAGACACTCGATTCCGTTAGCTGTCAAGAGCGGAGCGGTTTTTTTCCTCTTTTCCTCTGGAGCTAACTCAACGGCTGGTTTCTGAAATGTATCCGGAGTTTTAACGGAAACGACACACTGAGAAGGTTTCGGGTTTTTAAAAACGACAGAAAAATGTGTCTCGCGAGCTGCTTTCGGAGGCGCGAGGAGCTCCGTGAGTACAAACTTGGACCCGAGTCTCGTTTCCAGACGCGCCGTCGGTAACGTGCCGTCGGTAACGCGCCTCCAACGGACGGTAACGCGCCTCCAACTGGGCTTTAAAAAAAAAAGAAAAAAAAAAAAAAGTTGGCCCGGTCCCTCGAGAGGAGTCTTATTAATAGCTGTGTACATGTCAGTGTTGGAAATAGCCGCGCGTGAGTAGCTGGTAACTATGGCGCGCGCTCTGTAGCCGCTGGCGGAGGCTCGACGCGTGAACCCCGGACTGAGAGGGAGCCCGGCCCCCCCGTTGTGATGGGCAACCGCGGGATGGAGGACCTGATCCCGCTGGTCAACCGGCTGCAGGACGCCCTGAGCGGCGTGGGGCAGAGCTGCAGCCTCCACCTGCCGCAGATCGCCGTGGTGGGCGGCCAGAGCGCCGGCAAGAGCTCCGTGCTGGAGAACTTCGTGGGCAGGTAACGTGTGACACCGCGATCCGCGTGGGGAGGGGAGGGGGGGGGGGGCAGGTTGCGCAACCCCTGAGGGGAACACCAACTAAGTTAAATAATACTAAATAATAAAAAAAAAATTCCAATGTGTTATTTCCATGGCCTGGAAAAGTTAAATCAATATAATATATATAATGTATAGCTCTTTTATGATGATGGTTTTTGTAAATGATTTTTGTAAAGTGCCTTTGAGAATTTTGAAAAGCGCTATATCAATAAAATGTATTATTATTATTATTATTAATATAGAATATGTGAACATGAGCTACTTTCTCTCAAAGCCAGAAACCAAAGAAATAAGTCTGAAGCTGCTCCATAGACAATGAATAGGACACTCAAATTATGTTTTTATTTTATTTATTCATTTCTACACCCAAGTTGTTGCCCTGGCAGCAGAAGGGCAATGAAAAGGTCTCTTGTAGTGTTATGATCAGTTATAAAACCCGTGTGGTCTGCGTGTCATCTATAACCGAGTCATTGTCTGTGGACCAGTTCCAGAAATTATATCTGGTTTCTAGTTTTTGAGTCATTCATGTTTGCTAATATTTGTTGCACCATAATACCATAATGGTTTTAGTTCCCCTATAGCTGTGTTTACTAAGATTTAGATTACAAAAAAGGGCCATTTTCTGATAAAGCACCTTTTTATAGTGTGTATTTACACTGTGCATTGTTAGTAATGGCTTTGTTAATATTAATTAATACTTTACCGATGCATTATAGATCCCTTAAAAGCCGTTAATAAGAACAGCTTTTGGTTTTCCAGGTCGTGAATAATCTGACTGTTAGTCCATCAACAACTAAAAACGTATCAGATCCATTTCTTTGTTTTTATTTTATTGGATTATTTTGGAGGGACAGTGCATATTAATAAAATATTCCTTGTTAGCCAACAGGCTGCTTTTCATCTGGAGTCCCTGGACAGATGTCCCAAAGTCACCCTATAAAAGACTGAATATAAGTTTAAAATTACAACATTATTTCCCCTTTACAAAACATGCAGACACAATAACAGAAGAGGGAATATTAAAATAAGTAGAAACATCATTCAGGACACCCTTGTATTGTCAAGAACTATTAACACGCGACACACAGAGGCTCATAAAGACATACGACCAAATAAATGAGGGATAATTATGTTAAATAGAAACATGTACGAGAGATTATGTTGCATGCAGAGGATGTAAAATATATAATAATATATGTATACGTCAGTCTGACACAGGAAACTATAAAACTATAAAAAGACACACAGGTAGAAGACGGTCGACTGGTGATGTCAAGACGACAGGCAGAGAGACAGGCAGGCAGAGAGACAGGAAGACAGGCAGAGAGACAGACAGGCAGAGAGACAGGAAGACAGGCAGAGAGACAGACAGGCAGAGAGACAGAAAGACAGGCAGAGAGACAGACAGGCAGAGAGACAGAAAGACAGAGAGACAGACAGGCAGAGAGACAGACAGGCAGAGAGACAGGAAGACAGGCAGGCAGGCAGAGAGACAGACAGGCAGAGAGACAGGCAGAGAGACAGACAGGCAGACAGGCAGGTAGGCAGAGAGACAGACAGGCAGAGAGACAGACAGAGAGGTAGCAGGTAGACCTGCAGGATGGAGTTACAGTAGTCTAAATGATTGCGTAATCCAAATAATAAACTCCTGCCAGCTCACCAGGTTAAATTATTCAAATGACTTACTCCAAATGAGTCACTAAGCATTAATAAAGCCGTTAGTTACCACTAATAAACCCTTATATAGTGGTATATATAAATAAACCCTTCCTTTTGAACACAGCCATGATTAAGTCCCTTAAGTCCCAACAGACTGAAGGACTTGAGAGGCAACGTTGTTGCTGTTAGAAAGTGTAACATGTTATCTGACGAGTCCTGGATCCATTATCAGTGATCATGTGATGCTTGATCTCTGGAGTTTGATAAGTTATGACTCTGAGTTTGACTAAAGGGCTGGGACAAAGATCTGTGCTCCACTGTATTGAAACCAGACTTGTTCATACATTGCCGTCTCCAGTTGCTTTGAGGCGTTGCGTTGCTGGTCTGAGGCCGGAGGTGTGTGTGACAGTAACCAGCAGCACCGTATCTCACAGGCTGTGGAGGTGTCGATGAAGGAGGGGAGGTCAGAGCTCACGAGGCTCCTCAGAGAGTCATGGAATCAGCTTTGTTGGAGCTATTTATTTAATGTATTTGTTTTAGTTCACAACTAGTATTGTTTGGTTAGTCTGGTGTTTACTTGTTTAGGTAGATTCTTTTGATGTATTAGGATAGCTTTTTCTTTTAATCGTTTTTTTTGTTGTTTACTAATTGGGTGAAGCTGTGAGCACCTGGCTTTATAAGTAGGAGCAGGCAGGTGTAGGACCAGAATGCACCTGGGTTTATAAGTAGGAGCAGGCAGGTGTAGGACCAGAATGCACCTGGGTTTATAATTAGGAGCAGGCAGGTGTAGGACCAGAATGCACCTGGGTTATATAAGTAGGAGCAGGCAGGTGTAGGACCAGAATGCACCTGGGTTTATAAGTAGGAGCAGGCAGGTGTAGGACCAGAATGCACCTGGGTGGGCTAATGGTTGTTTACCAGTGCAGGAGAAGCAGTGTTAGGAGTTCTTTTTGTTCTTTTGTTTTGTTTGTTTTTTAAATAAATTATAAGAACAATCGGGATCATGTGGGAAATGCGTTTCTTTTGATTTAGGTTTGTTTTTTTATGTATATGACAAATGGCCGTTACAAGCATTTTATTGAATAAATAACACAGAGTCATGAATCCCAGCGTCTGGGTGACGGCTAGAGGTAGAGCGTCTCCTCTCTGTGCGGTGTTCCTCCACAGCCCCGGCTCTGTAGAGCGGAAACAAACAAACAAAAGCCAGGAGAGGGCAAAGGTCACGGGTGTGTATGGAGAGAAAGGCGGTGGGAGCCAGAGGGATGGGCCGTCTGGATCACGTTCTCAGGCGGGAGGGCTGTATCAGTGTGTTGAGTTCAGATATTAACAATCTCTCAGACTCCACCCCTTTTAAATGCGTTAGTGAGGAGGAGACTTGAGTATTTCCATCCTGTCAGTGAGGAATGCTGGTGAGTAATAGTGAGTGGGGCTGTGGTTCCTAAAGGAGGCCGGTGGTATTGTCCTCGGAGGCGACTAAAGCTCGCTCTCTTGAGCGTGTTATGATATTTTAACATACGCCTCGGTTCTTTGTCTGCGCTGCGTTATGCTATGACACCTTTTAGTGCAGGAACCGGGCCAGCTGCTTCATCTGAGACAGGAAGCGGTAGAACAAACTTCCTGAATCTGATTTTAATAGGAAAGAGGAGGATATCTTCCTGTTTCCTTCTGGTTACTACTACATGTGGCTTTTAGTCTTCATATATCTGGTGCTCGCTGATCCTCAGGCAAAGACTTGTCTTCTCCTTCCTCATCAAGCTGCTGATGTTCTGGATAATAAACGGCAACAAACATACAACTAATCCACAGCTCACAATGCCAGTTACACCTAGTTTAGAGTGGTAGTCTTATCTGTGCACGTGCAATATGTAGAGTCATTTAAAAGGTGTGTGTGTGTGTGCGCGTGCACGTGTGTGTGTGCACACAGCCTTCCTCATCCCAGTCTCTCCTTCCCAACAGAGACTTCCTCCCTCGGGGTTCAGGAGTCGTCACTCGCAGACCTTTGGTCCTCCAGCTGCTCAGTGCCAACACCGGTAGGTGAGACTGTGCCGTGTCATTCTCAAGCCGCCACCAGGGGGCAGTGTGATATTCCACAATGGCTGAGCCTGGGACAGTGATTACCATCTAAAGAATTGTTCATCGGGTCTTCTGCTGCAGAGAAGAAGTGGAAAAACTTTCTTTTTTAAAGTTGCAAGAAGATTACAATACAAAACAAATACAGTTGACTTAATTAAAAAACATTCATGTATCCTGCTGTATTTTACTTTGCCATTGTGACCTCCCCAAAATCTTTTGTTAACTGCCGAGTGTTCCCCGGTTCATTGTGTGTTCCAGAGTACGGAGAGTTCTCCCACTCTAAAGGGAAGAAGTTCACAGACTTCGATGAGATCCGCAAAGAGATCGAGGCCGAGACGCACAGACTCACGGGATCCAATAAAGGCATCTCTCCTGTGCCCATCGGCCTCCGGATCCATTCACCACACGGTAACACAACTCTACGTATGAGCTGACAGGAAGGCACTCCAACATCTAACACCCACCAGGAAGGGGATATTAAAAGGCCTTTATTAAAATCATTAGAAGAGCCCACACCGCTGTAGGTCTTCGTCGGGGCCACACCCACATGGTACAAACAACCAGCGGCAGGAAGTCACATGACCCGGAGAATGACAGGTCAAACAAATTGAAAACAATGAAAACATGAGATACCATGAGATGGGATGAGAACGGGATACTGTAACGCATCCTGTCGATGGATTTAGAAAGCTTGAAGTTACGTTTTCTGTATCCTGTTTCCTGTTTCCCCCATTTGACCGGAGGTTTAATGTGTTCACTGCCCTCTGTGAGGAGCCATGAGCATTGTGACACTCACCAAAGTGTCTGTAGCTACGAGGTGATCGCTCCGATTCCTCGTCCACGCTCGGCGTGCCGATCCCTCGGGCG
>JACSYO010001432.1:0-10000 GCA_016806645.1 Ophiodon elongatus
GGTTAAACGAACCCGGCCTCGTGATTGGCTGCCGGCCGGCGCTCTGAACCAGCCTACAGAAAGAGGTAACCAGGCAACCTCAGAGAGGGAGAGGGAGGGAGAGAGAAGAGGGGAGAGAGAGAAGAGGGGAGAGAGAGAGAGAGAGAGAGAGAGAGAGAGAGAGAGAGAGAGAGAGAGAGAGACCGCGCTGAAAGAAGCCTGGCATAGTTTTGAGGGGATTGTGGAAAAAGATGTAACGGGCTCGCAGCGCGCTCTCCCCGGGATGGAAAGCTGGATTACCGCCGCTGCTGAGACACTGTGGATGCGTGAGGAGACCCGCAGGACACGCACGGCCGCGCACGGATTCTAGAGCCTTTTCACGCAATGGGAACTAACTGTGCTCCTTCTCGCTGTAGTGCAACGGTAAGTGCGCCAGCGCGAGACAGCCGTGGAACGGACGCAGCGCAAAGAGCGCGCGCCTCGTCCCGGTCCCGTGCACCCTGTGTGTGCGTGCGCGTGTGTGTGTGTGTGTGTGTGTGTGTGTGGGGGGGGGGGTCCACAAAGTGTTTAGATCGGTGTTTTATGGGCACCAGGAGCCTGTGGCTCCATCACTGCGATGAATTAGTGCTGCTGGTGCATCGGGTTTAGTGTGCGCGCGTGAGTGAGTGAGTGAGTGTGTGTTGAGGGGTGTGTGGGGGTGGGTTGGGGGTGTGTGACCCCCCTCACTGGAAATATAGTGCTGAGGGTCTGTGTGGCGGGAGGTTTGCTGCATCCCCCCCAGTTGTGTTATTGAGGGCGCGCTTCTGTTCGGAGTCTCCACATTCTCCATCATGTTCATCCATGAAGTGATGGAAACGTCTCCGCTTCACGTGCACTTTAACGCGCGTCCCGTTGTTTGGTGCGTGCGTGTCCGCGTGCTCCTCGGGGGACAAGTGCACAGAGTGGTGACTTAACCTTATTCTACTTCAACTTAGATTAGTTTATGATCTTCCTATTTCAGAAGTTGTATTCCATCTCATGTCCTCTCCCCCAGAAGAGCACGCGGCCGCGCGCCGCTTTATTTCAGCTACTTTATTTCCGGTTCGCGAGGCTTTCTGCCGTCCGCGTGCTCCAAAGAATGGAGGCTCCCCGATGCGCGCGGGTCCGCGGTCGGCTCCGGGAGCCTCGCGGAGCGGAGGAGCCTCCTCGCGGAGGGAAGTGAGAACGTGGAGGTAACACGGTGGAAGAAGCGTGAGATCAAAGAGGCCGGTCCTCGGTCACCGGGTTCGGCTGTTTGATGGAGACAGACCCGGTCAGTGTGTGTGAGGGGCCCGGGATCCTCTGCAGCTAAAAGCCGCATTAATCATGGAGCTGACGGAGCTCTGCAGAGACCCTCTCTCCCCCTCTCCCTCTCTCTCTCTCTCTTTCTCTCTCTCCCCCTCTCCCTCTCTCTCTCCCTCTCCCTCTCTCTCTCTCTCTTTCTCTCTCTCCCCCTCTCCCTCTCCCTCTCCCTCTCTCTCTCTCTCTCTCTCTTTCTCTCTCTCTCTCTCTCTCTCCCTCTCTCTCTCTCTCTCCCTCTCTCTCTCTCTCCCTTTCTCTCTCTGTCTCTCTCTCTGTCTCTCTCTCTCGCTCTCTCTGTCTCTCTCTATGTCTCTCTCTCTCCCTCTGTGTCTCTCTCTCTCTATGTCTCTCTCTCTCCCTCTATGTCTCTCTCTCTCTCTCCCTCTATGTCTCTCTCTCTCTGTCTCTCTCTCTCTCTCTATGTCTCTCTCTCTCTCCCTCTCTCTCTCTCTCTCTCTCTATGTCTCTCTCTCTCCCTCTAGTCTCTCTCTCTCTGTGTCTCTCTCTCTCCCTCTATGTCTCTCTCTCTCTCTCTCTCTCTCTCTCTATGTCTCTCTCTCTCCCTCTATGTCTCTCTCTCTCTCTATGTCTCTCTCTCTCTCCCTCTCTCTCTCTCTATGTCTCTCTCTCTCTCTCTCTCCCTCTAGTCTCTCTCTCTCTTCCTCTCTCTATGCCCCCCCCGTTCTCCATGGATCAGGTGTACTTGTAGACTTGTAGCTGTGTGAATGTCTCTAATGAGTCTCCATGTAAATCTCTTCTCTGAGTCTGTGTTGTGGTCTAGCTGTAACCGACCACCTGCGTGTGGTTGATTCTGAGCTGCTGTCAGATCCCTTCAGCATTAAAGCTACATGCTGTTATCACTCATCAGATTCATGATTCCCATCGTGACCCATAATGCATCTGCTACACCACTTCTTGTTTACACAACGCCTCCCTTTAAATATACACATGACACTTATTTTAACATGCTCTAATACTTAGTTTATTCTCTTGTACATTTTTAAATGATTTTTTGACATAATGTCTCTAGTAGCTGTGTTCACTGAGTCCAGGTCCTTCTTCCTCAGCACATCATGTGACTGCGGTCAGAACCTTGTATTCTGGGTTACTGCTCCTGTAACCTGGTGAGGGTTTGCCCCCCCCCCCACAGACCTCTTCCCTCCCCCTGTGTGGGCCCAGCAGGCGACTCCAGGGCGCCATGGTAACGCAGAGTATTGTGTAGAAACTCAAAGAAGCCCCTGTTGAAGGCTCCCTTTCTCCCTTTCTCCCTTTCTCCCTTTCTCCCTCTCGCTACTCCTCTCCATCTGCTCGTCTCCACTCCTCTTTTCTCCTGCTCCTCCTCTGTCGGGTGTCCTTGTGTCCTTGTGTCCTTGTGTCCGGGTGTCCTTGTGTCCTTGTGTCCGGGTGTCCTTGTGTCCTTGTGTCCGGGTGTCCGGGTGTCCGGGTGTCCGGGCTGAGTAACGGTCCACGGAGCTGTTGGAATGCGTACCTGAACAGAGAGATCTCCTCTGCTCCAGACTGCAGGGAGACATCAGAACCTGGAGTCACTGCTCCGGCTCCTAAAGCTTTTCACAGCTTTTCTTTTTTAAGTCTCAGCTTGTAGCCGTGGAGGTGGAGCCGCTGTACCTCTGATATGTGAGAGGAAAGAGGAAAGAGGAAAGAGGAAAGAGGAAACCTCTGACTCCGTGTAAACGTCTGCTTAACGCGGCGAGCTGAAATATAAATAAATATAAATAAAAATAAATAAATATAAAGCACCGCCTCAAGGACTCACGTCAGGCTCCAGGCCTTCGGTTTGATAAAGTACAAGTCATATTATATTATTACAACCTAACAGGTTCCACCGGGTAACGTTTGAATCGCAGCCCTTTAAACACACAGCTCCTTGGGGGGTCCCCGAGAGACCTGAACCCCAACCGGGTCCAGTTCCAAGCACAGGACCGAGGAACAACAGCCAATGACCTCAACAGGTGTTGGTCCTCCCCGTGACCCCTTTACACCCGCAACCTTGTTTTTTGGGAATGTTTCTGCTCCGCTGGTTGCTATGGATACAACCAATCAACGGCCCGGCCAAGTCGCCTCCTGACTCCACGTCTCTGAAGCAGAACGATAACGAACGCACCTCACAGCTCCACTTCATTCACGGACTTTCTGGTTCCTTCTTTTGGTGTCAACAACAACAACAACAACGACAACAACAACGACAACGACAACGACAACAACAACAACATTAACTCCACATTCATTTTCTGTCAGCTTCACTGGCTTTTTGGTCCATTTTCTACTGTTTTGTTTTTTAATGTGTCTCATTGGGAAGATGGTGGTTTGGTTTTTGAGGTAAACTACACAACAAGTGTCCTCGGGTCCTCTGCGTGCTCCTGTTCTCCCTCACCTGTTCTCCCTCACCTGTTCTCCCCCTCACCTGTTCTCCCTCACCTGTTCTCCCCCTCACCTGTTCTCCCTCACCTGTTCTCCCTCACCTGTTCTCTCCCTCACCTGTTCTCCTTCACCTGTTCTCCCCCTCACCTGTTCTCCCCTCACCTGTTCTCCCTCACCTGTTCTCTCCCTCACCTGTTCTCCTTCACCTGTTCTCCCTCACCTGTTCTCCCTCATCTGTTCTCCCCTCACCTGTTCTCCCTCACCTGTTCTCCCCTCACCTGTTCTCCCTCACCTGTTCTCCCCTCACTGGTTCTCCCCTCACCTGTTCTCCCCTCACCTGTTCTCCCTCACCTGTTCTCCCTCACCTGTTCTCCCCTCACCTGTTCTCCCTCACCTGTTCTCCCCTCACCTGTTCTCCCTCACCTGTTCTCCCCTGACCTGTTCTCCCTCACCTGTTCTCCCTCACCTGTTCTCCCTCACCTGTTCTCCCCTCACCTGTTCTCCCCTCACCTGTTCTCCCCTCACCTGTTCTCCCTCACCTGTTCTCCCCTCACCTTTTCTCCCTCACCTGTTCTCCCTCACCTGTTCTCCCTCACCTGTTCTCCCCTCACCTGTTCTCCCCTCACCTGTTCTCCCCTCACCTGTTCTCCCTCACCTGTTCTCCCCTCACCTTTTCTCCCTCACCTGTTCTCCCTCACCTGTTCTCCCTCACCTGTTCTCCTCACCTGTTCTCCCTCACCTGTTCTCCCTCACCTGTTCTCCCCCTCACCTGTTCTCCCTCACCTGTTCTCCTCACCTGTTCTCCTTACTGGTTCTCCCCTCACCTGTTCTCCCCTCACCTGTTCTCCCTCACCTGTTCTCCCCTCACCTGTTCTCCCTCACCTGTTCTCCCCTCACCTGTTCTCCCTCACCTGTTCTCCCCCTCACCTGTTCTCCCTCACCTGTTCTCCCCTCACCTCCTACAGGGTGATCTCCTCCTCAGGAGGAGCCGTCTCTCTCCTTCGTTGTGTATCCGTGTCGAAGGCGGTGCTTCTCAAGCCGTAAGCACAAGAGAAGGAATCACAGAGGCTTTTATTCCTGCTTTTGCAGATGTTTATTAAACAGCTTGTAACATGTGAGATGTTGGTGAGAGAGGTTCACCAGGACAGAGAGGAGAGAGAGGTTCACCAGGACAGAGGAGAGAGAGGTTCACCAGGACAGAGAGGAGAGAGGTTCACCAGGACAGAGAGGAGAGAGAGGTTCACCAGGACAGAGGAGAGAGAGGTTCACCAGGACAGAGGAGAGAGAGGTTCACCAGGACAGAGGAGAGAGGGAGGGTTGACTGGCTCTTGGCCGGATGCACGTCCCATTGATCCACATCCTCTGTGTGTGTGTGTGTGTGTGTGTGTGTGTGTGTGTGTGTGTGTGTGTGTGTGTGTGTGTGTGTGTGTGTGTGTGTGTGTGTATGTGTGTGTGTGTGACATTCTCTCAGATATAATTGGCATGGAGAATATCTTTGCAGCCCACTGGGAGTACGTGTGTGTATATATGTACCCTATTTCCTGGCCTTTATTCACTGTGAGGGGAGTGTGATGTGTGATTGTGATCCTGGTCGAATCAGCATCCATCACACACACACACATACACACACACACACACACATACACACACACACACACACACACACACACACACGCTCACACACACCTAAAGACACAGAACTATCATTACCACCAATCACGATTACTTCTCGAATACCAACAGCACTTTAAAGCATGTTACAGACAGACAGACAGACAGACAGACAGACAGACACACACACACACACACACACACACACACACACACACACACACACACACACACACACACACACACGGGGCTGTGAGAGAGCAGAGCTGTGCATCCAGAGGTGCAGATCGAGCTGCCAGCTAATCTGCTGCTGCAGTCCGTAATCTGTAATCTTCTTAAAACACTCGCAATCTGTCCACACTGCTGGGATTAGCATCTGCAGACACAACAGCGTTAGCGCGCGCACACACACACACACACACACACACACACACACACACACACACACACACGTCTGCTGCGTGGGTTTGGCTCTGCTTTTGCAGGCCGACTTCTCGTCTTCCGACAGCACTGTGAATGAGCTGATAGAAAGAAATGTAGTAAGCTTAGTTTGCAGGGGACATTAGCTATTAAGTTATGTATTATATTGTTGGGCAAACATGCATTTATTGAACTGTCACTATCTAGAGCCAGCATTTGGTTTGTCTGTTCTGGGCTACTGTAGAAAGATGGCGGCCAGCTCTGTATGTAGATATCAGGCGGCAACCTCCGGTTCTGCCGAGTGAAGCCGATGCTTCATGTGTTAAAGCTGCATTCTCTCTCCTGACCACCAGGGGGCGACTCCTCTGGTTGTATAGAAGTCAAAGCTTCATGTGTTAAAGCTGCATTCTCTCTCCTGACCACCAGGGGGCGACTCCTCTGGTTGTATAGAAGTCAAAGCTTCATGTGTTAAAGCTGCATTCTCTCTCCTGACCACCAGGGGGCGACTCCTCTGGTTGTATAGAAGTCTATAGAAAATGACTCTACTTCTCTCTTGATTTATTCCCTCAGTAAACATTGTAAACATGAGTTTATGTCTCAATCTCTAGTTTCAAGTCTTCTTCAATACAGCATGATGTTCATTTAGTAAATTATGGTCATTTAGAGTCAAACAGACCATAAAGAGGGGATGCTTTAGGGCGGGGCTACAAGGTGATTGACAGGATGCTGCCGCTACCAGAGACGTATCCATCCTCTCTACGTCACTCCTCCACATTCCAAAAATGGTAACTTCTGTTCATTGGTTGCGAGAAAACAACAACATGGCGACGGCCGTAATTCCAAGATGGCCGAACTCGAGGCTTCATGACAACAGGGTGACATCATAGATGCGTCTTCTACGCGGTCATAGGATCTGTAGCGTGAGGGCAGCTGTTGGATGGGTTGGATCCAGAGTCCATGATGGACCACGATGATCTTCACAGCCTCCCGATGTGGTTCCCCGCTGCAGGAGATCTCAGAGGAACTGCAGGTCTCAACGAGCCGGCTGGGGATGAATGAAGCGTGGTAATTACTTCATGTTGTTTCATTCACATCAGCCTCTGCAGCTCGGAGCTCCATCGGCCTCCACATCTCTACCCTCACTGTGTCCTCTCTGTGCTTCCTCCATCTCTCTCTCTGTCTCTCTCTCTGTCTCTCTCTCTCTCCCTCTCTCTCCCTCTCTCCCCCCTCCCTCCCTCCCCCCCTCTGTCTCTCTCTCCCTCCCCCCCCTCTCTCCCCCCCCCCCCTCTCTCTGCCTCAGGTGTAGCTTCGGGGAGCCTCTTGTTTCAGATGGGATGTTGATTATGGAACTGAGACTGTTGAGTTCATCCTTTCTCTTTCTTTCCTCCCCTTGCTCACACATTTACATCCCGTGATTATTTCACATCATCATTATCACCCCGTTTGTCTGGTCCTCCCGCCCCCCGTTTGTCTGGTCCTCCCGCTCACTCCCCCCCCTCCCCCCCCCCGGGGCGAGCGACACTTTGTGGGTGAAGTCGCAGAAGGTGTTCACGTTGTTAATGAGTTCTTCACGGTGAAACAAAAGCACATTGGAGCAGAACACACACCGAGGCACACAGCACATTAACACTTCAATTAATGGAGCGCCTTACATTCTCATTTCCCCAGAAGTCAAGATGCCCCCCCCCTCCCCCCCTCACCATCTCACCCCCTCACCCAAAACAGTACTACACGCTCCTCGTGACATTTTAGGTGCAAACGGGGCAAACAAAGCATCATAAATTACATTTTAATTTGTGTTCCCTGCCTTTCATCAGCCACGTACAAAGCAGCGGAGAGGCTTTGTACCATATTCCTTATTCAAGGAGTACAATAGATAATGAATGCACGGAGGAGGGAGACAGGGAGTGGGCTCTCAGGTTTGCTGGGGTGGGGGAGGGGGGGGGGTTTGTTAGCTACTCTTCCCTGTGGAACGGCTCCACTGACTTCCACACTCGCTGTGAGACTGCAACAAAGTTAGAGAAAGAAATAGACGGAGACAGGAATGGAAAGATTTCCTCTGAGGGTTTTCCTCTTTATATTTCTCCCCCTCTCTCTTTCTTCTTCCTCTCTTTGTCTCCGTTGCTTTTCTCTCCATCTGTGCTCTCTCTCTCCCCGTCGCTGCTCGCTAATGAATTTTTTTAACCGATCCTCGCCTTTGTCTCTCTCCCTCTGTTCGTAAAGATTAGCCACAACTTACTCCACCATCACTCACCGTCAGCCATCGTCAGCCATCTTTAGTCACCGTTAGCCATCGTCAGCCATCTTTAGTCACCGTTAGCCATCGTCAGCCATCTTTAGTCACCGTTAGCCATCGTCAGCCATCGTCAGCCATCTTTAGTCATCTTTAGTCATCGTCAGCCATCTTTAGTCACCGTTAGCCATCGTCAGCCATCGTCAGCCATCTTTAGTCATCTTTAGTCATCGTCAGCCATCTTTAGCCACCGTGAGTCACCGTCATCGTCGGCCATCGTTGGTCATCGTCGGCCATCGTCAGTCATCGTCAGCCATCTTTAGCCATCGGCCATCGTCGGTCATCGTCGGCCATCGTCGGTCGTCGTCAACCATCGTCAGTCATCGTCAGCCATCGTCAGTCATCGTCAGTCATCTTTAGCCATCGTCAGCCATCGTCAGTCATCTTTAGCCATCGTCAACCATCGTCAACCATCTTTAGCCATCGTCAGTCATCGTCAGTCATCGTCAGCCATCGTCAGCCATCGTCAGCCATCTTTAGCCATCGTTAACCATCGTTAGCCATCGTCAGCCATCGTCAGCCATCTTTAGCCATCGTTAGCCATTGTCTGCCATCGTCAGCCATCGTCAGCCATCGCCAGCCATCGTCAGTCATCGTCAGCCATCGTCAGCCATAGGCGATGGCTGCCTTGTGTGCCAGACATCTGTGAAAGCAGATGAAGCAGGGAGGGGGGAGGAGGGGGGAGGAGTGAGGAGGGAGGTCGGAACTGAGCGGGCCTCCCTGGAGCACCTGGCTGGGTTCGGCCCGTCTACGTCTACGGAGTCGCGAGCACACGAGCGCTTCGCCGTCCCAGATTGGAGTTTTTAATGTGGTTTCATGGGTCATGAAATCTGCTCTACCCATAAACCGAGTCAAGTTTCAATTAAGGCAGAAACATAAAAATGATCAAAATTGGATTTGTTCTTTTATGCAGCATTAAAGCGACGGTGAAAATAAAAACCCTCTGAAGCTTCAGTTTTAGCTCCACCTGCATTATAAATACCCAAAACAAAAGCAAACATTATGATGGACAAACTAACTAGAAAATAAGCCGAGGCATAAAAGAAGAGGAGCTCAGTGATAACGGAAAGCACACACACACACACACACACACACACACACACACACACACACACACACACACACACACACACACACAGGGTGAACACACACACACACACACACACACGCACACACACTGAATGTTGTCTACAGGCCGTGTTTTGGGAGGTCAGTCGCCCTCATGAACACTCAGAGAGAATATAATGTCGGCTATGATTCTCGAATTTTCAACAAATGTTATACATCAGGTAACGTTAGTGATGTCATCATCAGGTAACGTTAGTGATGTCATCATCAGGTAACGTTAGTGATGTCATCATCAGGTAACGTTAGTGATGTCATCATCAGGTAACGTTAGTGATGTCACACATCAGGTAACGTTAGTGATGTCATCATCAGGTAACGTTAGTGATGTCATCATCAGGTAACGTTAGTGATGTCATCATCAGGTAACGTTAGTGATGTCATCATCAGGTAACGTTAGTGATGTCACACATCAGGTAACGTTAGTGATGTCATCATCAGGTAACGTTAGTGATGTCATCATAAGGTAACGTTAGTGATGTCATCATCAGGTAACGTTAGTGATGTCATCATCAGGTAACGTTAGTGATGTCATCATCAGGTAACGCATGGATCTACTACCACCGGTCACGCTCCTTACCAGGAACAGTTCTTAATCGGTTCAGGAGCGGCTGAGATGATGATTCTTTAACGTGCTGATCTATATGACGCTATCGATCCAGCCTTCCTGATGAAGCTTCACATCCCTCCAGTCGCAGTGTTTTATTTTAAATGTTGTTTGCTGGTAGTCGTGTTGAGAGGATTTGAGCCTCAGACACGTGGAGACGCATGAGGACACAGATCAGATGAACCGGTCCTCAGCTGGTCTCAGCCCACCAGAGACCTCAGCTGGTCTCTGGGCTGCAGACGACCTGCAGAGCTGGAGCTTTCTAG
>JACSYO010001432.1:20000-22500 GCA_016806645.1 Ophiodon elongatus
CTCTATATTTAACTAGTCTTTTCTTTCCTACTTTAAATGAAGTGTCTGAGCTTTACAGAACTTCCCCCTGAGCTGCTCCAAACAAGCACACATGCACATCGAGACGTGAATATGCATTATTAGTGAGCTGATGTAGAGAAATAATGATGTTTGGTGGAGTCTGGGAATGACTCCTCTCCTCGAGTCTGATCCGGATCCAGGAGCAGGACCTGGTTCCTCATCAGGATGTGAGGGACCCTGAAGCCACATGGCCACAAAGACGCTGTGTTGAATGTGGATCGGGGGATCGGATCCCCGAGTCCCTGAACGTGGATCGGGGGATCGGATCCCCGAGTCCCTGAATGTGGATCGGGGGATCGGATCCCCGAGTCCCTGAATGTGGATCGGTGGATCGGATCCCCGAGTCCCTGAATGTGGATCGGGGGATCGGATCCCCGAGTCCCTGAATGTGGATCGGTGGATCGGATCCCTTAGTCCCTACAGTGCTACAGTGATCCTGAACCAGCCGTGAGGAGGTGGCGTGACGTCCCCCCGACCTGTCAGGCCTCTGAATGTCGTCCATTACAACAACAGGAATCAATCATAGATTTTGTAGGCGGGACTAAGAAGGCGGGACTAAGGAGGCGGGACTAAGAAGACGGGACTAAGGAGGCGGGACTAAGAAGGCGGGACTAAGGAGGTGGGACTAAGAAGGCGGGACTAAGAAGGCGGGACTAAGGAGGCGGGACTAAGAAGGCGGGACTAAGAAGGCGGGACTAAGGAGGCGGGACTAAGGAGGCAGGACTAAGAAGGCGGGACTAAGGAGGCGGGACTAAGAAGGCGGACACCATCTTCCTACATAGCGTTTCCTTACATCCGTTAAAAGATGGAGGCGGAAACATTGCTGAAAAGATACGATTGATGCAGCCGTACATGTTACAGAAGTAACAACTCTTAAGACTTTAACCTGTTGACCTCCCGATCAATCAATCGCCACGGCAACTACTGATTGGTCAGGGTGAAACTAATTAAAATAAGCCGACCTCCCAACAAGTAACAAGTTAACATGTACAGGGTTAGCCTTCACTAAGTCCCGCCCCTCGAACACAGACAGGCCAATCAGAGCGCAGTTCACTGAACATAAACACTGCTGCTTTTTCTTGTTAACGACCGTGAGTGATGAACGACAGGAGCATGTTCCTCCAGCTCCAGCTGACGTGTGATCTGTAGCTTTAGCTTCTGTCTTCATCTTCTTTCCCTGTTTTCTCCATGAATCAGCTCGACATCCTAAATATATCCTCAGACACATTGTAGACCCTTCAGTCTGCTTCTCTCTCAAATTGATTTTTCATTTTTCCACGACTCAGATGGATTTATTCAGGGAGTGCAGTAAGTGACAGTGTGGCTCTGACAGCTTAACTGGTGCAGCAGCAGGGGGCGGGGCTTAGCAAAGGGTCAGCAGGGGGCGGGGCTTAGCAAAGGGTCCGCAGGGGCGGGGCTTAGCAAAGGGTCAGCAGGGGGCGGGGCTTAGCAAAGGGTCAGTTGAGTCTGATTATCATGCAATGTTGTCCCCTTGGGTGCTTTGGGTGCCCTGTCCACCGTGCACCCTGTGATGCACCCTGTGATGCACCCTGTGAGAGCTGTGATTGGCTCACAGCCTCCCGCCACACTGCACGGGAGGCTGTGATTGGCTCACAGCCTCCCGTCACACTGCACGGGATACGTGGGTATAGATGATGGAAGAACTACAATTTCACGTGCGTGTGTAAACGTGTGTGTGTAAACGTGTGTGTAAACGTGTGTGTGTAAACGTGTGTGTAAACGTGTGTGTGTGTAAACGTGTGTGTAAACGTGTGTGTGTGTAGACGTGTGTGTGTCTAAACGTGTGTGTGTAAACGTGTGTGTAAACGTGTGTGTGTAAACGTGTGTGTAAACGTGTGTGTGTAAACGTGTGTGTGTAAACGTGTGTGTAAACGTGTGTGTGTGTAAACGTGTGTGTGTGTAAACGTGTTGTGTAACGTGTTGCTGTTTGTGTAAACGTTTGTGTAAACGTTTGTGTAAACGGTGTGTAAACGTGTTTGTGTGATAGTGTGTGTAGCGGTGTGTAAACGTGTGTGTAAACGTGTGTGTGTAAACGTGTGTGTGTGTAAACGTGTGTGTGTGTAGACGTGTGTGTGTAAACGTGTGTGTGTAAACGTGTGTGTAAACGTGTGTGTGTAAACGTGTGTGTGTGTAAACGTGTGTGTGTGTAAACGTGTGTGTGTAAACGTGTGTGTGTGTAAACGTGTGTGTGTGTAAACGTGTGTGTGTGTAAACGTGTGTGTGTGTAAACGTGTGTGTGTAAACGTGTGTGTGTGTAGACGTGTGTGTGTAAACGTGTGTGTGTGTAAACGTGTGTGTAGACATGTGTGTGTAAACGTGTGTGTGTGTAGACGTGTGTGTGTAAACGTGTGTGTGTGTAAACGTGTGTGTGTGTAGAATTTGTGAAACGTGTGTGTAACGTGTGTGTGTACGTGTGTGT